>JAODUH010004464.1:0-10691 GCA_027564835.1 Typhlichthys subterraneus | reverse complement strand
GACAGAACGAGCCTACACACCAACATACCCCAGACCCCCAAGGATGTGGCACCAGGAGCGCATCACCGAACAGACACCTGGCAGGTGACTAAATGGACCAGCTCCCCCCAGCTAATCCCCCAGGCACTGCAGGCCAAGGCACACACCCACATATAACACACCCCCTACTGGCAGATAAATGAAACGCCCCCCCTTTAACAGGAGGAGTGCATGTCAGCTGTGTACCCCCCCCCCACCACCCTTCCCCCACCTAGCAACGGCTGCTATCCGGACCATTGACAGGAAGCCCCCGCCCCCCTGTGTGTGTGCGTGCGTGCGCGGGTGTGTGTGTGTGTGTGTGTTTGGTAGCTCTGAGAAAGGGGCCTCTAATTAGAGATTAGACTGTGTGGGAAAGCCCTGTGTGTGTGTGTTTGTGCCTGCGTGTGTGTGTGTGTGTGTGTGTGTGTTCGTACGTGCGTGCGTGTGTGTGTGTGTGTGTTCGTGCGTGCGTGCGTGTGTGTGTGTGTTCGTACGTGCGTGCGTGCGTGTGTGTGTGTGTGTGTTGTGTTTTCTGTGCAGGTGTGGCTCGCTGCCTTTAAAATTTCCTTTGTTGAGCCTTGAATCAGCTTCCATAGGTCATATTTCTTTTTTCATTATTATATACTGTATAATATATACTAAATAATATAATATATTGTATAATGTACATACAATATTAGATAATATTCATATATTTGGTTTACTATAATTGTCCAGGGCACTTGATTATTGGCTTCATTATTAATATAATTTAATATGTTATAAATTTAATATGTTATAAATAAATGCAGCGATTTGGTCTGTGCCGTTACAGTACATGCCCTCATTGTGAAAACTATCCTTAGCTGAGAGACACTAGCCTACAGTCTGTGGGGCTGTGTGCGAATGTTAGATGGCTTAGATGGGGATTGATTTACATGTGCCACGCTCAGAATGAGGTTGAATAACTCCCGTTAGTTATCGTTACCTCTCTCTCTCTCTCTCTCTCTCTCTCTCTCTCTCTCTCTCTCTCTCGTATGTGATGCAGAAGCATACACAATAGCATATACAATAAAGTATACCTTAACTTACCTCTCTCTCTCTCTGTCTCTCTCTCTCTCTCTCTCTGAACGTACTACCAACTATGCGGCTGTGTGGATGGATTAGTCCTTCCGTGTAATATCTTGCTAATCGCAGCGTGCTAAGATTTTTGGTAGTTTAACTTGTTTATTGTGTTTACATGAACTTGTTTACTGTGTTTACACGAACACTTGTTGTGTTGTGACGTATTGCAGCTCAGCCTTTACTTTGCTGTAGGGATGCACCGATTTTAAATTTTAATTTACATGTTAAAATGTAATTGCCTGCCCTACATTGTGTCATCAACACAATTGATTGTAATTGACACTGTTTGTAAGAAGAGAGCGAGGCTATTCATTCAACACACACTCTTAATGGCTAATACAGGAGGTATATGCTATTTGACAGCTCTGACTGGCTCAATTGACGTGTCAATCAAAGTTCCATTTTGAGCGCATGGCTATGTTTACATATGTGCTCACTGAAGCTAGGAATTATAGTTAGTTAGTAGCATAGTTATACTTCTTAATTATAGTTAAGTGTTTTTAATGGTGTTTTTGAGGAAGAGTATTCAAATACTCGTTCGGAAATGCCATCAAGTATTCTAAACCTGTAAAATGGTATTCAGGACAGCCCTACAGCTTTTATTGAGTATCAATCTAAAACCATTGTTAAATAACCATAAAGATAAACACGTCTAGTCGAAATGTCTATAGTTAGAGGCTACCAGTCCGACAACTATCTATCAAACATGTTATACAAGAACAGCTATCATTACATTGAAACTTGTTTATGCTGCATTTATGTTACTCTCCATAAGAACTGAATAATGTTGCTGATTCATGGTAACGGGGGGACGAGATGACATGATACAAACATATCTCTTTTAACCTGCTAAAAACCAAACGGGCAGTCAGGATCATTTGTGGTTTTTCTGGATGTGCGCACGAAACATGTACAATAGTAGGTACAATCGACTCTTTTGTCAGACCACCAACCAACATGCTTCACATCTGAGGCAGCTATTACCTATGAAGACCCATACTATCCACACAGTCTTTTTTTACAGAGAAAGAAATGGTCAAAGGGCAAAAACACAAAAAAAAGTTAAGAATTAAAACTCCCAAAATTGAAAATAGAATGCTTACGCATCAAACAAATATCAGAATAGTTGAATATTCAGGTCCAGCAATAACCATTGCTATTACTATTGCAATTGGTTATCTAAGACCCAGTGAGTTCAGCAGCACACCTTGGATCTGCCCATACAAGTGTCTGTACTGTGTAGTACAGTATGTCTGTACTGGACAGTGCAGTACAGGGGCGGGGAATCTTACTGACACAGGAAGTGATCCTGCTTATGATGTGGAACGGAGTTGTTAAGGTACCTGTTCGCTACAGAGCTTTGGTTTAGGTCAGTGCTATTCAACTCCGGTCCTGGAGGGCCGCACCCTGCATGTTTTAGATCTCTCCATGCTCCAACACAACTGATTCAAATGAACGGGGGGTTATCAGGCTTCTAACAACCTTGAATCAGGTGTGTTGGAGCAGGGAGAGATCTAAAACATGCAGTGTGCGGCCCTCCAGGACCGGAGTTGAACAGTCCTGGTTTAGGCCCTATGGCATAGTTACAGCGCACTAAATGTAATGTGATACCCAGGTGAATAGATACTGACGTCTAGCAGGAAACAGATGAGCATACTGTACGTGTGCATGTAAAATGATATTCCTCCTGCATAACGTACCGTAGAGGGAATTATGACCAAGCCCCATCCGCACTCACAGCACACACACACACAAGCAGAATCACATTCCCTCAGAATGGCACCGACCAGCTGGCAAACAGCCCAAGCTGTTTGCCAGCCTGTGGAAAAGGGGGGTGAAACCGGTTGTTTAACTGTAGTTTTAGAGCCTCTAACTACTCACAAAAATGACATAGAATTATGGTATTAGACACTAGAGTTGCTGTGTTGTGAACACACACACATACACGCAGCAGCAGAAAACATGGCGTTAGTGGGGCGCGGTAGTGTATTTTGTGTGGGGGTGGATGATACAAACTGAGTAATGATGATCCACCCAAGACGCTGTTTTTGCTGCTAACGCTTTGTCTCGCCTGCTACGGTGTTGTACCACTACTACTCAACTAGCGTTAATGCAAAGGTCATTCACATCACTGTCTGTCATTTTACATCAACAGTATTGTACTGTTTGTGCAAGAAGAACATCTAACATGCTAATTGACAACCTTTGTATACTGAGGAAGATGTCTGTTGTGGGTGGAAACATCAGGTTTTATGAATGTATGGATAACAAGGTTGTCAACGAGATTGATTCTGTCCTGATTTTTGAGTACCCTAACTATCCCTTGCCTCAGTGGCAGGTATATTTTGTTCATTTTCATCATTGTTGTATAGCACCCTTCTTGTTCTGATATAACATATTAAAGTCAGTCATTCATTGTTTCTATGTGGAAGGCATCGTGTGTCAAATGTATTGTTACACAATGTAGTTTTTGGTATTTTCCTGTTGAGCATTCACACATGGACTGTGTAGTTGTTAGCATCTATCCAGGGTCTGTGAACTGTGTAAGAAAGATGTTTGTGCCTGGTCAGAGCATCATCGTGGGGCCAACCATGTTTACAGCAACAGCATGCCATGAGCCGTTAGTTCTGGCAGGCTCATGGTCTGCGGATGGAAGTCCGCATGCCGCTGGCCATCAGCTGGCGGTCAGCCGCACTCAGCTGATCACTACACCCAGCTGACGTAGCGTAACCTAGCCATTGGCCCTTAAAAGGAAGGAGCTTCCTTTGAAATGGTCTTTGCCTTTTGTTCTCTGTATTGCTGCGTTTGTAGCGAGACACACATCACATCACCTCCCCTGCTTCTCCTTTCTCCTGTCGTGTGTTTGGGTCGTGTTTGGGGGGTATTGTTAGTGCTCACATGCCTGTGTATGATAAGGAGCCCCACCCCGAACTAAGCCATTAAAGGTAAAGTCAGCGCTGGCAAGCTAAATGTAAGCTAATACACTTTTTGTCACATTCACCAAATATCTCCTCACATTTTGCTAGTTTGCCATTCTCTATGAGTGCTGAAAAATAATCTGGTGCTTCTACACAGCCCTGGCTCTGTAAATAGGAACATAAACAAAGTGGTGAACACCGCTCACATCAATAAAGCCGTGGTACTGCACTTTGCTTCACAATGTGTTTTGATGTGCAAGGCCACACAGCGGAGGACCACGGCGCGATACTGTACAGTGTAGCATACTGCTTATATTCTAATGCATTGCATATACCAGTCGTCTCTTTGTTTGAAGGTGGTCCAATCTCCTCCTATGATAACTTTGATTTCACACATGTGCAAGCTCTGCTTTATGGACTGCATTTATCCAACGCTTTACATTATTTGCCTCACATTCACCCATGGCAATGTCAGCCATGCAGGGACACACCTGACCACCGGGAGCAGTATAGGGTTAGGTGTCTTGCTCAAGGACACCTCCACACTTAGTTAGGAGTTAGCGGGGTTCGAACCAGCAAACTCTTTATTACCGAATGAGTAGATTACATAATGTGGAATATATGATTGAGAAGCTGCGTGACTATAATAACAGCTCTCCCCTTCACTGTTCCCTCTGTCCATATGACCCCCCCCACCCCCTTAATGAAACCATGACAACTCTGGTTCCTGAAAGGTAAACATGCTAGATGCTATATCACATGCAAGTGCCCTTTAACACACACAGTGCAGACACACAAACACAAACAAATACGCAGAACACGCACACACACAGTACAGACACGCACACACACACACACACACACACCACACACACGCACACACACACCACACACACACACAGTGCACACAGTGCAGACACACAAACACAAACAAATACGCAGAACACGCACACACACAGTACACACACACACACACACACACACAGTACAGACACACACACACACACACACCACACACAAACAAACACAGTGCACACACACAGTACACTCACACACACAGACAGGGCCTGTGTGTGCTGCAGCATCACACCATACATCAAAGCGGCTGGTGGCTGAGCAGTAAAAGCGGTAGAATTTATTTCCTGACGTTTACCCTCCTGCTTCCTCTCACTAACGAGGTCTCGCAATAACCCTGTCACTTAAGCCTGCTTATTGCCCTTAGCTACAGGGGGCTGCATGTGTGTGTGTGTGTGTGCGCTTGTTATTCTGTATGTGTGCATTTGCATGTGTGTGTGTGTGTGTGACCTTGCACTGTAGTACTATTTACTGTGCATGTTAACACTACAATACTTCACATACACATCAGGGTGCTACTGCAGGTATCACCCTGATGTGTAGCAGCACAACATGACAGATGAAGAGGTCAGGGGTCAGAGGTCAAGCCACTTCCTGACACACAAGCTTTGATCTCGGCAGGTATACGGAGGGAGGGAGGACAGGGGTAGGAGGGTGTGGGAGAGAGTGAGTGACCTTGAGACAGACAGACGGGCGGGGGGGTGGGGGGGGAGGGGTGATAATGGGAATGGAAAGATGAAAGGCTAACGGGAGGAGGGGACGAGGTTCGAGGAGCTCATAAAACAAGACATAAAACAGGTGTCTGGTTTCACACTCACTCGTGCATGTACGGGACACTTCCGCTGACATATTGATCTCCATGACAACAACCGCGTACTGTTCCCATAGTGTGTTTTACTAAATGTATGCATGTATTAGTTTGACCTGCTGATTGGTTCTTTGACAACATAATGTAGCTCATATCAAGGTAGACAAAGATTGTGAGCTAATACACTTTTTGTCAATTTCAGTGACTATGGATGCATGCTGAGAAATTAATCTGGTGTTGCTACACAGCCCTGGCTCTGTACGTGGAAGCACAAACAAAGTGTTGCAGACCACACCACGCAACACTATCCCAGCCTTGGTGATGTGTGTCTAATGTGTATGGTTGGGTTGGAAGGGGAGGGGGGGCAGCTCTGATGGCACTGAAGGGTGAGGCGTTTGATTGGAGTGAAAATATCAACAAGGTTTCCTTAGAGTGACTGACTGTACCTTTAATCAGCTGAGCACTAGTACGCTGCACAGGGCCACAATTCATATGGAAACAAACGACACCCAGGTCACTGTACAATCACCTTTACTGTGTATCAGAAAGGGTTTGGGTACTATATGCATACTGTATCATCCATAATAGTTCTCGCTCTGCAATTGTAGCAGGCTAGCATTGAGCTGCTGAGTTGCTTTTCGTAGATATGTTTGAAACTCCGGCACAGTAGCGTGCTGATTCAGCAGCTGTACAGGGTTTTAGGGAATCAATTCACTGCTACTGTATGCTATGCTACTAATGCAGGGAATAGTTGTTCAGTGACTTCCACTGTAATTGCATTCATGCATCTTATTTAACCCCCAGATCAGACCCCGAACAATCGAAGAATCTGGAGCACTGTGTAGACTTTTCAACTTGCAGAATTATCACTTTTTGCCGGGCCACGTGTAGCGTGACCGGCCAATATGAGCAAATGTCGCTTACTGACTGACTGACCGACTTGACCTTGTTAAAAAGTGCATGCGCTACATTATAGATAGGTGGTGGTAATGCACCATGTAGACAGTAGGTGGCAGTAATGCACCAATAGCATCGGATCACAACTTCTGTTGCGTTTCACGGAGGAACATTGCATGCTAAACTATGTATAGGCCTAAAGTGTTGGCTCATGCCCACGGCCGGGGGCTTGTTAGAATATACATGCACCTACTGTCTATATCAAACTGACCACATGGTCTATTTCTGCTGGTCAGCCAATCACCTTGAACGTCGCAGCCGATAACCATGTATTAATACATGGACAAACCCTCTGTTACGTCACCCATAGCTTTTCTCAAGAATGGATTTGAACGCCGCGTAGTGCTGCCTGCCATCTTTGCCTCATACGCCTGTAATGCCCCAGCATTCCCTCATTCATTGTAATTGGATAAATGTATTTGTTATAAGAATATTCACCTCCGTACAGTTGGCATGAATGGGGAGACTAGCTACAGAGACAAAAACTTTTTTTTTTTTTTAACCAGGCTGTAAACGTGCTTATTTTTTATGTAAAGTCGGACATTTTAACATTGGAGTCTATGGGAATTGTCTCCTTTTTGCTGCCTGCCTCAAGTGGCCATTTGATGAACTGCAGGGTTCTATTCATTTCTCAGCACCGGAGGTTCCCTCTCGCTGGCCGATAAAAGAACAGGATAACTGCAGAACTGCACATGAGAAGGATTTTGTGAGTGGAGGGTAGGCTGAAATATTCCTTATGACTCAATTAGCAATAAATAGCTGTAAAATAGACATTTCTTCATGTGAATATGTTTGAGATTACATCTCTAATAACTCACAGCTGCAGAAGTGGGTGCTTCCAATATTGGCTTTTGGTGGCTGTTTTAACACTGCAGTCCACACACATGCACACACATGCACACACACACACACAGGCAGGCAAACGCTCCATACGGTTCCATTCTCAAGATTAATGAGTTCATTTTATTTCTGCTTGCGTTTTATGCCTTAATGTAAGGGCACGGCTTCCTTGCTATGATAAATCTCTTGAACAGTGGTCGCCGAGCTGCATGAAGTCTTCTATAGGAAAATATGTGGCTCACTAAGCAGCTATGTGGCTAACAGCCATGTAGACCACATCAAAAGCTGTGGTGGTGTCTGTGGTATGAAAGTATTAGCGCGAGAGAGAGAGTGTGCGTGTGTGTGTGTGTGCGCGCTTGTGTGTGTGTGTGTGTGCGTGTGTGTGTGAAAGAAAGACATATGATAGATTATATGTTGTGTACACTTTGTGCAGCCTCAAGGAATTATGTCTGTGTAAGTTACATCTAATGCCTTCCTGCGTGTGAATGCATGTGTGTTTATTTGTGTGTACTGTGTGAATGAATGAGCTGTATGTTTGGAATATAAAGAGTTGCCTTGAGTGTGTGTGTGTGTGTGTGTGTGTGTGTGTGTGTGTGTGTGTGCGTACACACGCATGTATATGTGGGTGTTATTGAATGTTCTTCTTAATGTTTTTGACTTACCAATCATGGCCACAAGGAGCCATTTCTCACCATCATAAAGCTCCGTGCAACATTAAATGATATTAGGCCAGAGGCTGTCTACAGTATTTACAGTACATGAGATAAACCCACTGCAGAATGACATCAACAGAAGTTGTGCAGAGAATATGGAGATGCTCCAATAGTATCTTGAAATCCCACTATAATGTCTATGGATTCTGAAGGTGTTGTCTCGTGTTTGAGGCAAATATTGCTGCAGTAGTGTGGTGGTAGAATTACATCTCAATCTAATACAACATCTCGTTGGATCCTTGTATAGCTCTGTGCATCTCAGAACATATCCAGTATCCTCTGTTCTCACGGTATCATATTTTAGCCAGTAATTGCCTCTGTCTCCAGAAAATGCTGACAGACAACTTCTGTGAGACTTTAATATAAAAATATTTTCAAATCACAATCACAAATAACAAAGATAGCACATGGATATTGTTCAGATGATTCCCTAGGATTCCAAGCTTGCACATCTGGCATGACATCGTAAAACAGGGTGACTTGAGGACACCATTTAGGCGATTGTTACTCTTAGAGTCTTATTATTTGCACATCCATCAACGCAGGTATGTTAACTGTGAAACACTAAATTCAGAAAGGCTCACATGCCTAGTCCACATGTTCAAATATGTGTTTATTCTTCACGTTTTGGCCTGTCACCCACAAGCACACAGTGTACAGTATACAATGCAAAACTCCTTCCAGGGTAAAGATGTAAAAAAATACTCTATTATAGTTTTTATGTATGTATGTATACAATGTCAGCTTGTGTGCCATTATCTCCTTTGTTTGAAGTCAACGTGTGTGCCGTTTACAAAAGGATTTTTTCTTCACAGGTATGAAAACATGCAATTGCATTTTCATGTGGATGTAGCTTTTTTTTCTTAAACAGTGCGGTATGGACAAGGCAGTTTTTTTATATAAAGCAGGACAATTCTTTCTTTAAACTGTTTCTGTACGTGAGTGTCACGGTCTGCCATTGTGTCTTTTGTTGTTTCTGTCTGTTTCTGTTTTTCTGTTATGCACAGTTCGTAGTCTACACAAGCTACGCGGACGCGTTCGCAAGCGAAAGTGCTACGCGCGTACTTTCCGCACATAGATCCGCGTGTCAGTTGGTGCGCTGAACCTTTTCAGATGAAACGGCAGGCGCGCTTGCCTTGCGTTACAGAAATGAGGACAACACAATGTGCTACGCAAGTACGCATCAAACCCTCAACTTGCATAGCTCGATGTGTTCGCCTAGCTTGTATGATAGATTATGAACCAGGTCTTAGTGGAGCGGGAGCGAGAGGGCAGATTTTGGATGGAGCGTCACCATATGTCCCGCTCCAATATCGCTCACACCGCGAGTCTGAAGCACTGGAATCTAAAAACACACATCTCTGGAAAACACGAAGGTGTGCTACGTGAACACACTGGGAGGAAAGCAGAAGGTTAGCAAGTTGAATAGGCTACGGTAACTTGTAACAAAAGTGTAAAGTAAATATAGCCTAATAGTCAAACAAATTAGTTTTGTCATTCAAGACAAGCGCAATGCAAACTGCGCTAAGCAATAATGAGCGGACCGGCCTGATGTGGCTTGGAGCGAGGGAGCGGAGGAGTGAACAGCTCTGTGAGCGAGGAGCTGAGATTCTCACCGCTCCACTCCGCTCATCCTCTGGTCTGCTGTCTTCCCCAGTTTGTCTGTTTCACTGTGTATTGCTGGTCTGTTTTGCCCCAGCCCTGTGATTCCCCTGCCTGCCTGCCTTGTGTTAATTGTTTATCGTTTCCACCTGCCCCTCGTTGTTTCTGCCCAATGGCCTGTCCCGTGTCTATTTATGTTCCTTGTCGCTTCATTGTAATTTCCTTGTTCTGCAGTGGTGCGTGTACCTGTCTGAGTAACAAACCTGCCCTGTTTTGTTGTGCATTTGGGTCCTACCTACCTGCCTGCAGTCCTGACAGTGTGACATGTCATTTCCAAACTTGCCACACGATTTACTGTAGACAAATGAGTACCCGATGCTGCCCTTGAGGCTGTTGATGGGAGTGTAACAGTACTCTGTGTGAGAGAATCAGTTCGGACCTTTTGATGTATGAGCAAGAGCAGCATATTATTCAGGACAATATGAGAGTCTGTGAACTGTGAAAGTGTAACGTAAAAATTGGCTGGTCCTTTTGTAAAACAAGACAAAATGCAATGTGACAATATGACCACATTCTTGCAGTAGATGAATGCAGTTGACGAAAATCTTTTAACAGGATAACTACAATATGTGCTGTTTTACTGTAAAACAACCATGTAAAATACGCTTTATTCGTTCGGTGCACCATTGTAAGGATAGAACTTTACTTGTATTATTGTTTACATGTATTATTCAGTGTGGGTCCCGGCTAGATAGCATATGTGCACACATGACTTGGGGATGATGAGACCTAAGGGGTTTGGTGGTGGTGGTGGTGGTGTGTGTGTGTGTGTGTGTGTGTGTGTGTGTGTGTGTGTGTGTGTGTGTGTGTGTGTGT
>JAODUH010004463.1:0-10691 GCA_027564835.1 Typhlichthys subterraneus | reverse complement strand
TTGGGGTCCCTTGCTGAAGCTGCTGCCCCCGCGACCCGACTCTGGATAAGCGGGAGAAGATGGATGGATGGATGGATATTAAAAGGTGAGAATTACAAATAAGGTATGACCAGAATGAATAAAATCACTCACATACACACCTCTACCATGTACATAAATAATTGCAGCAGTACAGCTATTTTACATTCGAATCACACCCAGGCACTATGGAAATGAGCCAGACATCACCAGATACCACATCTGCCCTGACTATGAAAACATACTGCCATCTAGTGGAGAGTGTAAACATTTCATTCTGAGCTCTATATAAAACAGAGCAGGTTAGATTAGCGCCTCGTGGGGGTGCTGCATTCACACACATTTAGCACAATAAAAAGACAGACAATGAACAGACAAGGCAGTGGCAGGAAGCGGTTATGTGATAGCAGACGGGCTGGAAGCGGCTGCAAGTGTGTCAGACGGGAACAGGGTAAACCAGATTCACAGCACCATAACTCACAGCCGCCGGCGACGAAAGCCCAGCGCTGCATTGTGATGTCACAGTACACAATAGCAGCAGCGGCACTAACAGGACCTTGTGTCTGACAGCAGAAAGATACATCAAACATGCCATGTTAGATTTGCTTGAGAGAGACTCGCAGAAAACATTTGGAAGGGTGAGCTAGAGAGCAGCGTTCTGCACCAGGCCCAGGCTGGTTTTGTCAATAGAATAATAGATGCACGGTCTTTCTGTTCATAAGAAGTCTATCTGCTTCGAGATGTCAAAATAACACCGGGGCTTCCCTCGTTTGCGACGTCACAGGAAACCTCATTTGAGAAGCTCTCACAACAAGTGTGTGTCACACAAGCTTCTGTGGGCCCCATGTATAGGAGAGGTTGCGGGTTCGTTCTCAAACACAACCTATAAATATAGGTACAGTGCTGTGTTGCTTTGGATTTAGGCCAAATGACCAAACTGTAATAGAGAACAGAGTAAACACCACTTCTTCTACTGTAGCGCTGACAAGGAACTCATTATTTGAATGAGAGCTTCGTGAGGAGGACTTAGAAAGTGCACTGTTGCTGTGGGCCTTGAGCACGTGCTGCTGTGGTGATGTAGTGTTGTGTGAATGGTGAGAGCTGCCTCTCCTACCTCCTTGGCTGGGAGCGGCGATCATCCTCCCCACTACCGGACTCCTGAGGAGAGAAGAGCAGAGGATTCAAATGAGTGCCACTGCCACACAATCAATACAGTACATGGCCACTTGGGTTTCTCTGCTAGCATTTTACAATAGAACGCTGCCTCATCATCTGTCCCTTGCACCACCCACACAACAATGGGAGCTAATAAGGGTATACGTGTGCGTGTGTGTGTGTGTGCACATTTCTCTTTAAACTTTGTCCATTCGCGCGGCCTCAATTCGTTTCACACATAAAGGCAAGACGACTATGCTTTAATGTAGGGTTTCTGAAACAAGAGATTTCATTGTGCCTAGAGAGGAAAAACGGATTATCGTCAGGAATGTATACACTACACATAGCCAAAATGGGAGCTTGGAAAATCTTTAACCTTTATTTGAATTAAGAACAAAAAAAATTGACTTTCTGACAAGGTGATATAGCCTACTTCCAAACTATTAGACCAACCAGACAACCGTATGGACAAGCACATGATAAACTCTGAACATATCCACAGGGCAGTAGAGGCACATTCAGTCCCGAGTCTCGCATAGTCTCCAGGAAAATGACCTCAGTCAGTCTGTGTTTGAGGTGTGGACAGTCATAATGTGCTGCCTCAGACACAGCCCCAGAACGAGTTGGGAAAAGGGTGTGCAGGGGAGGAACAAAGCAGCCTGATCTTGTACAGCCGTTTTGGCTTGACAAGTCAGTCTGGAAACGCTCTTAAAACCTGTCCTTGCTTGGTAGGGGCACTGTCAAAAGATGCCCAACAAACAGGACCATCGTCAACCAATCAGAACAACAAACACAATGCAGGCGCTAACCGTGAATTCAATGAGTCAGGAGAAACATGATGATGACTATCATGTGCTGGTTGACGCCGATAATTAGTATAATTTTGCATAAACGTTATATAATCTATGGCAATTAGTAAACACAGCAGATATTTTAAATAAATGTAAATGTGTTATAGTGTGGTTGTTACTTGCTTTATTAATTAACAGATGAGATAGCCAAGCAGAATATGACCGGTTATGGAAAAATGTGGTTGTAGTCATGTTTGGCCTTAACAACTACAATATGCCACATAACATTTATTTTAGAATAATATAAGAACCTTGGCAAATACATTGCCCTGACAGGCTTTACCCTGTATTTGGTATTTTGTCATAACAGAGATTAATTATCAATAATTGAAAATATTGATATGTGATAGCTGTCGGCATCAACAGTGAGAAACTGTCCACCGCTGTATTCTACTGAACTGATACAGCCGAGATAGATACACTATGTGAGCTCATAAGATAGGTGTGGTCTCAAGGGACTCACAGCAGAAAGCAGAAGACTTAGCACGTAAGATGCACAATGCCAGGTGTATTCTGGGCTTTGAAACATGCAAACCAAAGTGGTTGAGGAGATCCTGACCGCTGCAAATAGCCTAAGATAGGGTTACAAGCAAATACTGGAAATTGATCAGTCTACGTTGTGTGCTGTATAATCCTTGACAACATCATAATTATAGGTTCATAGAAAAGGAAGATATTGATTACAGAATAATGAAAGGGCATTGCATGTACAATGTAGACAGGACATTATTGAGTGTTGCTTACACCCATAATAATGTCATAGGCAACAACACATTTCTCATATTAGTTACGGTATTGGGTGGCTTCACATTAGCTTAGCTCTATTAATTGTACCAGGCATGCCTTCCACATCTCTCTGACTCAGTTAGACCTTGTGTGATAAAGGTTAATTTTAGCATTCATAATGAAGAAAAAAAGAATGCACACTGTTGTTTTACAACAATTTTACATAACATAACAGCAGACACATTTATCAAGTGATGATTACTATTAGTGCATCAATAGATTAACAGGTCATACACCAGCTGTAAGCAAACAACATTTTTGTTAGAATATTGACAGCATCATGTTATCAGGGATAACCAGGGCTGGGAAGTAACTGATTACATGGAAACAGTTATTTGTAATTTATGACAAAAAAAAACAATAACTGTAATCCATTACAGTTACCAAATAAAATAATGGAATAAGAATACAGGTATTTAAAAAAATAAATGTGATTATTATTTAGGACGATTTTCAAATTTAGAAGGGACGTTTGCATAAGAAAAATGCATAAA
This sequence comes from Typhlichthys subterraneus, assembly GCA_027564835.1. Lineage (NCBI taxonomy): Eukaryota > Metazoa > Chordata > Actinopteri > Percopsiformes > Amblyopsidae > Typhlichthys > Typhlichthys subterraneus. The sequence goes on along the minus strand of JAODUH010004463.1, from coordinate 7,387 downwards.
ACAATAGTCTGTTATCTTATTAACCTTTCGTTAACGTCAATCAATAATGGAAATGATGTCTTACTTTAATCTGATCCCCTGAGCAACATACACGGTCACAAAAATAGAAAGATTTGGCACCACCACCGGAGTAAATTGATTTGGATGGTATTTAAAAGAACAGTGTTAAGGCATGAAGTAATCTAAAAGCAATGGAAAGTAATCAGATTATGATACTACATTTAGATAATCCAAAAATTACATTACTGATAATAATTTTAGTCTGGTAACTAGTAATTGTAACAGATTACATTTAAAAAGTAACCTACCCTTGGGATAACACACACATCATTCAATCTAAGATAATTGCTACAATTAAAATGGCTTAATTTCTGAGAGGATGAAGAAGGGGTTTGTTCCCCTTTCAGTGAACCATTGTTTAGGACATTGGTTTAGAATAAACCTCAGAGATTTTGAATAAATGCAAATGCTGGGATCTTTCCAAAGGAGTATGGAAATACAGCAGGCTAGTCAAAGATCTAAAGCACAGTTCAATGTGAATTGCTCTTTTACTTACGGAGTAAATTACTAATATCTGAGTAAAGCAGCAAGATGGTTGGAACCTGTATATAGCTGTGAATGTGTTTCTTTCAAAGGCCCTTATTGTGAAAATTCTCAGGTTAAGCAGAAGGTTCTGACAGACAAACAGCAAACATATCATGAGACAACCCAATATCCACATATCACATGACAACACAACCAAGGTAGAGAAACAGACATCTGCAGCATCTGTGTGGGGTGAACTTAAACACAACCATTACAGGTCTCTTTATCTTCCTAAATATGGCATAATTGCCCTATGTTTACAATATTTTCATGAGAATTCATGTCTTACTTAAAAGGCAATAATATAATCCAAAAAGAACATACTCAAAAAAAGAGTGGAATAGCACAATTAATTAAAGTCAGATGGAAACAATAGAATACAATTGTACAATTATATCATGTTATATGTCATCATTAGTGGCTTTGAACCTTGAACTCTTATTGGTTGCTTACAAGCCAACAGTGGGACAGCAATTCCCTACAAAGAAAGTTGTTGAAATGTGCCCCTAACGAACCCTAGGCAACAGTTACAATTAGGACATCTCACTGACCCTGTTCGGTTATGTGTAGGCTTAGGCTGAATGTTAAGAGATGTGACTCATGTTCCATCCAAGACAATAAAAGATTTGAGTTTGTGGCATTCTTAGTACTCAACTCAAGAGTATACAAACTAACATCACACATGACTGGCAGTGCACAAAAGTGGAGAAAGAAAAGTGTGTGTGTGTGTGTGTGTGCGCTTGCGTTAGATTAAGTATATTGAAATTACTTAATCTAACGCACGCGCAATAAAATAACATTTTCAATGTTTCATAACAATAGAACAACCATGTCTGGTGCGATTCCCTGTTTTGTAGTATAGTGTAGATTGGCCTAGGACTCGGCTATAGTTTACCACCTGCTCTCTGCTTTGCATAGGCACACACCCTCCATTTACACAGCAGAAAGGGGGGCGCTTACACGTCCTCAAGTTAGTTTACATACCAACGGAAGCAAACAACATCCACAATAATGCATGCTTCACTACCCGCATATGCGGGCCACAAGACACTTGTTACAAGCAGGAAATCGTTATTGATAGCCTATGGCACATAGATGAAATCACCAACGCCTAAGATGGTAGTGTATATGGTCAAAACGAGTACACTGTACTACATCGTTTTCACTACACAGTATAGCCGTTCTCAAACTGCTTATGCCACAGCCGTTTGACCAATTGAACAGCTGTAAATATTGATAATGTGACATCGTGCTACAGTACCGGTGGAGTAAAAATAATAAGCGGCTAGCCACCAATAAGGCTAGGATGACACATATTCTGTTATGGCATCTCATCTGGCAGCAATTGTTTTTTTACCGGGTTAACAATTATGTTTTTTTTTATTAAGCACTGCTAATGTAACTCAACATGAGCAGATATTTTACGCATGCGCACGAGTACAAAGGAAAGGCACTTATGACAGCAGGCAAAAACAGCGGAAATCAACCCAAACCGCGTCGAACGAGATTCGGGTTTGGGGGCAAAGAACAACGGCGCTTACCGAGACGCACGGGCTGGAGCTGGTGCTGGGAGTCGGCGAACGCTGCACGGTAACCAGCGCCATTCAGCGACGGGGAAATGGATACCTGAGAGAAAGCGACAACGGCGAGACGGGCATAATTGTTTTGGGAGAAACCAACTGAGCCCGGTATAGTCGTTCTCTCGGTCGCAGACTACTACTCCGCGGCTGTTTCCTCTGCGTGCATGTTTTGCGCATGCGCAACAATCCACAAACTGTCAATTCGGATTAACCATGTATGTGCTGGATACAAACAAACATATAGACTAGAGTCATTTTAGGCCTAGTTTGCCCAATTCAGCGAGGACCACCTTGGTAAAACGTTTGTTTGAAGCTGTCAGTCTCACCCTTTCAGTGCAATGTAGCCACCATAGCTTACACAAATATATAATTCTATACAGCAGCAGGGCCTATAGGAAAGGACGTTTTTGTTTGTCCTGCAACTCCCTTCACTGGCGATTATAGCCCGTAATGGGTTAACAGGAGTCATATGATCCATTATGTATATCCATTTCATTGGAGTGGGAGTAGCATTGACAGAGGGAGAAAGCCAATGGATTTTTTGTTTTGTCCTGTTCTGTGGTGTAGACTACCTGCCTGAACCTGTAGCCTACTGATTGCTACAGTGTAGATTGTGCATAGATCAGAGATAGGGTGATAATATAATATTAACCTTCTGGGAAAATCACACATTCAAAAGTCAAATGTGCATTAGGCCTATCCATGCCTATCCTTAGGCTATATGGTTTCATGCAGATGTAGACCTCTAATGCTAAATACAGGTTATAGGCCTTCAAAGGCGGGCTACTAAGTAAATGTGTATTGTCTCTCACATATGAGGTAAGATTAAACCTTTAACCTGTTTGCTGGTCTTTAGATAGAAAGGTAGAAATAAACACGTTGATTCCCATAGGGACATTTCTTGTCACAGCAACTTGTACAGGACAGTGCAGCATGTGTTATTTACTCAAATGTATCCATATAAAACAAGGTAAAAACTAAAACACTTTTTATGTGAAGATGAGCTGTGTCATGAGAGATTAGGACATGTATGGTATTGGGAAGTAGAGCAACTCAGAGATAGTAGGAAGGGAAGTTCAGAGCTGCAGATTCAACCACAATAGTTTAGCAAAACCATACTCTGATCTAATTTGAGCCAATGTGAACACAATCACAAATGGCCTTTGCAAAATAGCCTACATGTGATAACATGAAATAGGAACTAAAATCAGTGCATCTTATTTGTCATTCACCTGCACGGGAGCTGTCTGTTATGACACCGCACAACTGCTCTGTGGTGTCATAACCCAGTCAGTCTTTCAGTGTAAAGTGCAGTCTCCTCTTTTGAAGATACATTTTACTAACACATCCCCATAGTATATAGTTTAATAAACAATGGTTATTATTGCTATTGATGTAGTGGTGCTCGATCTTCATTCTTCATTCATCATTTTATAGGTTTATTCACATATGACCTGTATAATCTTTGTTTTGAAAGGGTGGTATAAGATATACTTTAAACAAATGGATATAGGTCTACTCAAGCATACACAGTAGCCTAACTCAAACAACTTCTAAACAACAAGGCCGTCGTATAGTGGTCTGGTCTTTGACCCTCAGCTGGAAGAATATTTGTTTGTTTGAAGAGTTGGCCAGCCTGTAGGCCTAAGCATCATTGAGGAAGACATGCCTATAACCCCTCTTCCTTGTAATAATTGCTATAGAGAAGGCCTATAAGTCCCTTTGGATAAAGGCGTTTACTAATGACCTTATTGTAATTAAATTAATCATTTAGCCGAGGTAGCCTATAGCCTAGGTTACTTGATATGCCTAACATTGCAGATTTAAAGGTAAAGTCAGCGATTGTAAGATAATACACTTTTTTTGTCCATTTCAGCAAGTATCTACTCATTCCACTAGATGTCAGTTGAGGGATGGGTTAAATGCAGAGGATGAATTTCGCAATGTATGTGACAATAAAAGCACCTTACTTTACCTTGTGTGTGTGATGAAAAATGAATGTGGTGTTTCTACAAAGCCCACAGTGTAAACACAAACAAAGCTGTGCAGACCAGTGGGGCTTCTGAAGAAGCAATCTATAGTAAAAGAAGGGTTGTTTTGGTACTTTTCAATATTTCTCCAGAATCACATATTATTTTTATTGTATTGAAATAAAATAATATCAATATAATGAAGAATGTCTATATTATTATGATATTCGTCTTAATTAACTGAACACATTGGGTTATACTAAGTGACTATAAGTGACTATAGTGACATGGACTACCGTAGTAAGAAAATGAGGGCCGTATTTGGTCGATTGTCGCCATCTAGTGGTAAATAAAGTAAAAGAAAACGGCAATTATTACATTTTATTTATTTATTATAAGTTAATTAAAAGATTTGTCATTAATTCATGTTTTTTTTTTTGTCTGATTTCTTACGTGTGGCCTATTTAATTTATTGTCAGAATTCGTACATCATAGCAGCCTGTTGAAGTCAAATTAAGCGAAAATCAAGCGAAATTCGGATAGCCTACCACCACATTGCCAAAAAAATAATTGCATTTATTGTATGGATATGTTGGATGAGTGCTAAGTATTGGACCAACTATATGTGTACGGTGATACGATGTGTCGAATAAGCGGTATTTTGTTAAAGTCAGTCACCAGAGCAAGATGGCGGTCCCGGGTAAACAGTAAGTTGGAAACATTTACGACTATATTATAATAACTGTTTAGTTGTATTGACCGGTCAAATATTCGGATAAACTAGACAATTTTGCAGCTATTGTTAACGCTATATCGATACTACAGTATATAAGCTTTGAGATCTAACAGTACGGTAACAATAAATAAGTGGCTTTCAAATAGCTAATGTGCTAGGCAAGCACAGGCTATGCTATATTGACTTCTATTATGATAGTCAATATGTTATGTTTAATCAGTATTTTAATTAACATATGGACGATTTTTCAGTCGTTTTTCATTCACTGCTTTTTTTGGGGTCCTGGCACTGCATATTGGATATCTCATGATAAAGGTATATTGCTAGCATATTGCACTATTGCAGAGTCTCTGGGATTTTCAATTTTTCAATAAAGTTGAAACTTCTAAAACAAATGGGTGATTCTGTGAAACTGACACTATGCAGTTTTCTAAGTTTCCAAATGCATTAAACACAGTAAATCAATCATAGTAAGGACAATTGCAAGACCATCTGTCAGTACATAAAAACATGATGGGAGTATTCATCTAAACGTGTTTTCGTGATTTACTTAAGGTATGGGCTGATCTTGTCCCAGAAGAAGGGAAAACTCAAACCAGCAACAACATCTGTGTTTGGAGATGACTCTGATGAAGAGGTAGTCATGGTGTTATATTTTTTAACCTATCAGGAAAATATTTATTGTTATTACTTTACTCAGCCAACCCCGAAATGTACATTAACCTCTTCAGTATCTTGTCAGCCATATAGGGTAAAGTTTGTTTTTCTGTCTTTTCAGACCTCGGTCGGGGAGAGTCTGCAGAAAGAAGCTGTTAAGAAAAGGATGATGAAGCAGGTATTGAAATATATTAAAATGTTTTTTTGTTTTTTTTTAAGATAACCACAATATATTTCCTCTCACTGTTCATCTTCGCACCGACACAAGACTCGTTTGGAAATGCACAAGGCCTTGGAACAGGACAGCACCGTGTACGATTACGATGGCGTGTATGATGACATCCAGAAACAGAGACTGGAGACCAACAAGAAGATACTTGGAGGAGCAGAAAGAAAGGTAAACTGAAAGAACCAAAGTTCCTAAGCTTGCAAGCAGTGAACCAGTTTCTATGCACAGGCCCCTTGACTGGCCTCTCCCTTCCTTTAGCCAAAGTACATCAACCAGTTGATGAAGGCTGTGGAAGAGCGAAAGAAAGAACAGGAACGGCGGGATGAGAGGAAGATCCAGAAGGAGAGGGAAGCCGAGGGAGAGCAGTTTGCGGACAAGGAGGCGTACGTCACCTCCGCCTACAAGCAGAAACTGCTGGAGAGGAAGGAGGAGGAGGAACGGGAGATGAAGGAGGCAGCGATGGAAGGTAGGAAGCCCAGCACTACTGTACAGCAGCTGTTAAACCCTTTTTCTACTTTAGAGGGAGCCTGCATACTCTGCCGCATCAAAGTGGAACATTTGACTGGATATAAGTGTATGTATATAGTATACTGTCTGCTGGTAGCTTCTTAGTTCAGTGTCAGTTTGTTTTGTTTCTCAGTCCATCTCAAAAACATTTGTGCCATCTGTCAATATGAAGCAGGTCAAAGTAGAACATTAAACAATGTTCTTTTGGACAATAGTGTTCAGTGTACACACAATTTCTGAATGAAAGCAGCAGATCCTGTCCGGCCGCTTTGGGATAATGTTTCCCAACATGACCCCATCATAATGTCATTAATTTCTCTCTCATGTTCAAAATATATTTATATATTTAAAAAAAAAATCTTACAGTATTTTCCAGCTTCACATATTTTAACAGTGGTTTTGGGTCACAATGTAAATAAACAATGGTGTCAAAATGTGATTAAAGACGCTACCTTTTTGAGTGTGTCAGTATAAGGCATATTCAGGTAAGGACTCTTAAATGTTCTGCACAATGTTAAAAGAGGCATTTGTGTGACCAGTGCTGGCAGAGCTATTGTCTTCCTATGGGCAGAATGACCACAATCACCTTGGGAGAAGGTGATTGTGGCGACACAAGTTATTTGCATTCTTCGCTGCATAGTACAGTAATGTTGTCACGTGGACATATCGCAGCACTGCTGTAACACAACATAAGCATGTGAATGTGTTCTGCTGTGTGTGTGTGTGTGTGTTCCTCTGGGCAGCTGCTCTGGATGTGAAGAAGCAGAAGGACCTGAGTGGGTTCTACAGGCACCTTCTGAACCAGACGGTGGGCGAGGAGGAGATCCCAGACCGCTTTGCAGACAAGTCAGTCCCACCATTCATGTATTCAACTCTTTCTTAAGTGTCTGTTGGTAAGACCCAATAGACCTTTGTGACTAAGGCTGTAAGACCCGCCCCCATTGATGTTGCTAATGTCCAAACAAACTTTTGTAGCTTTTTGACATTCTATTCTCTCTCATATTCCTATTAATATTGTATTGTGCTTCTTGAAAAACTAGTCTACCTTGTAGGGGTGCACAATATATCGATTCAGTATCGTTATCGCAATATCACGTTGCGCAATATCATATCGAAGATGTTG
>JAODUH010004462.1:0-10692 GCA_027564835.1 Typhlichthys subterraneus | reverse complement strand
AAATCACAGTTTAATATCAGAGAGACACCAACAAGATGACCGAAGGAGTGCAAAACGTTGATTTGGTTGCAAATCAAAAACGAACATGAAGAGAATATGTATAATGTACAATTTGTATAATATTTTTATATATTTAGGGAAAGTAAATTCAAAATGAAATTAACTTTTCTCATATTATGATCATGATTTATGTTAGGCCAGCAGAGAAGGCCTTGCTGGCCCTGATGGCCCACCACTGCTCAGACTGACTTCATGGTAAATGGACTGCATTTATCCAAAGCGTTTTAAATTATTTTTGCCTCTAATTCACCCATACATAAACCCATGGTGATTACTGCTGCACTGGGAGCAGTTAGGGGGTAGGGATGCTTACAGGTAGCTCAACACTGGGGTTCAAACCCACAACCTTCAAGCTGGTAGCCCAACAGCCAGACCACTAGACCATCCTGCCCCCCTTCACTTCCTTATGCAATCTGCGCTCGTTTACAAATACTTTTGTATGAACTGAAATATCTTTAATTAACAGAAAAGTAACAGGATGCAAGCAGGCTAGCTCAGCCATGGATCCTATTAAGCGCGCACATGTTTCTTCTTCTTGTGTTGGTTATTGACTGTAAGCTAGTGCCTTGCCGCTTGAGGAACAAAGTGGTATTACAAGGTTTTTTCTGTTCATTTCAGCAAATATCTCTACAAAGCAGTTCATATAGGTCTTTGACATATAATCAAAACTGATATTTCTTATACCGCTCTTGATCATTTTGGTAGCTTTTTTTAATGTTTTAAACTAAACTCTTTGTGATTTGTTGTTTGTGGGCGGTCATCTTGAGGCATCTCTGATTGGTGAACATGACTGGTACAGGAGCACGGAGCATGGTGCTTCTTATAGACTAGAAGGCCTCACAGAAGCAGGATGGCATGAAGCCTAACCATTGACGCTGCAGTAAACCCTGGGTCAGACCATAATGCATCCATGGGTCAGACACGCTGCATAACTTCTAATAAATCACGTCTTTCCGATGTGCTAATCGCATTGTTTAAAATCATTCAGCCCTAATGAGTGCACCAATTATACTGTATACTGTACACAGTACATGTAACATGCAACTGTGTACTTAAATGTTACTGTGTAACCCATGAAAGACAAAACAGGTGCTCAATAAGAAGGTGAACATGCACAGGAATGCTGTTCGGAAGAAAGATAAACAATTCAGGGCTTTTAATTTAATGGCGAGCTAGTTCTGAATGTAGGAAGGCACGGACCTTGTCAGCACAATGCAGCCCACGCCTGAAAAGTTGTACTTAGGTTTAGAAGCCCGCTGAGGTGCCACCGCACATTGTTGGAGCCACAAAAGTATTTTAATTCACTCATCATGTCTGCTATGAAAGGCACAGATTCATTTGCATAAACCGAATCATCAGCATAAACATTTTATCATCTACAGAGATGTGACTTTAATGCATCGGGTATGATCAGTGAGCTTTTTGAAACTTAATATTTGCAGGTCGTATAGCTGATAACATTTTAACCAGTCTGACAGCTTATTGGTGACTACCTTTAGAATAAGTTGGTACTTTATAGTGGCCCCCTTACTAAAGTTATAGTGAGCCTTTAAACCTGTTGTTGTTTCTGGTAAAACCAAAGTTGTTTTCACTTGGATTTCTTGTGGTTTACCGCCACGGAGATCTTTGCAACATAATATAGCATTTTAAGACATACTGTAGATATCAAGTTAGTTTGGGGCACAATACACGTGTAGGCCTAATGTTCATGTCCATTTAACATTCATGTTGTGCGCATTGTCCTTATGAAGAAGACATGTTTTTACGATGAAGGATCACCAATGTTGATTCAATTTGTCACATTATATACTTTATTTATGTCCTTTGGTTATTATTTATTAAATGTTATGCAACGAACACACATACGAACTTGGAATATGAAATTGTAAGTACCAATTTATTTTCTGGACGCTCCATCTCTTCGTAATGCCAGGATAATTAATTGGAAACATCTAATACTACAGATTAGCAGAGCAGCTAGTACCATGGCCTGATCAGTGTTCTATCATTATTAATGGAAGTAATTCAAATGAGCATGGAGCGCTGTGTGCTATGCCCAGGAGCCCAGGAGGCCTGGGGTCACACGAGGTGAGGAGCTGCAGGTAAACACTGGCATGCTGTACAGATATGAGCCCAGTGCAAGGGTGGAGACAGGCCCCTGGAGAGGGGGCACAGAATTCATTCTGAATGATTACACTCCCTCCCTCTGCAGCAGCTTTGCAGTTCACGCGGTTAATAGGGTTCAGTGGAGGGGTTGTGCTGCGGAGCAGGTGAGAGCGGGAGTCTCCAATTAGATTTAATATGCCCAGGGTCAGAGCATGGGAGAACAGTGGCGCTCCCTGCTGAGACCAGCCCGTGTAGCCGAGGCGCTCCGATACGATCCGTGTTTAATAGCTCTTAGCGTGATGGCCGTGTTATAGCGTTTCATTAATTTGCTCAAATTGACTTCATTAGTGACACAAACAAATCATCTACCTGCCTTGAACCTTTGACAGTTATTTAGGCTACTGTTGCTAACACCCAATTCATGAATCCCCAAAACACAAATACAAAATGCTAAACATCACACGCCTATGTCAAAAGCAAACACATTGATTGATCTTTCCACACACATGCGCTAAACACAAACATCTAATTATCATTCAGTGTGCAATGCACAGCAGTATGTAGACTAGAGTATAGAGGCCTGAACCTATTCCCCATCAGTGAATAGACTAGGCCTGAACCTATTCCCTATCAGTGAATAGACTAGGCCTGAACCTATACCCCATCAGTGAATAGACTAGGCCTGAACCTATTCCCTATCAGTGATAGACTAGGCCTGAACCTATATCCCATCAGTGACTAGACTAGGCCTGAACCTATTCCCTATCAGTGAATAGACTAGGCCTGAACCTATACCCCATCAGTAACTAGACTAGGCCTGAACCTATTCCCCATCAGTGAATAGAGTAGATTATGAACACAAGTGCAAAGGGTAAAAAAAAAAAGGTTGTATTTACATATTTCTCATACTGTAGCGTTGGTTCTTACACTTCGACATCAACAGTATAGACAATGCCTGTACGATGATAACAGAATTGTCATGCTACTGTAAACCAAATATTATAATTGGGATCTGTCCTGTCTTCTATTTGCATTTGCCGCAGCACCTAATTACTGTAACATTGTAAGCGATGTTTTCTCAGGCCAGAATATTGAAGGATGTATCTTCTAGGTTTGTGTATCCAACCCTGGCATACCCCCCTCATCGGTGGCCTCTCACATTGCCTGGAGAAGGGTTAGGCGTTGGTGGGGTTGACAGTCATACACCTTTTCCATGCCATGCCCAAAAGCTCTGATGCTGATGGTCAATGAACCAGAGCAGCCTGAAGCCTATTTATAGTTCTCACACTATCAAACATTTCTAAGGGAACAAATTGGCTTAAACTGCACATGTGAGCACAGTGTATACAGAGTGTAGGTAATTAATTGATTAGTGTGGCATTTGAATCATAGTGTTCCAATTAAAAGGATTTTAGTTTTGATTGATGTGTCTAATGTAGCTAAGTGTGTTTAGTGTTTTGCAGAAAGTGTGTTATATAATTGCAAACTTATTTTTTTGTTAATGTGCTTATAGTTTGGCAGATATGGTGACGATATTGTTTGAGAGATGTTTGAGTTAATGGTTTCAGCTATTATGCCACAAGTGCAGTTATAGTGTGTTAGCATTGTGAAAAACTGTAATATACTGTACTGTATTAATTAAACAGCTATGTCAAATTATGATATATGCCTAAAGGCAGGATCGCAAGATAAGCACTGTTATCTAAATTGTGATTGAAAATGTGAGATGGTACACTATATTCATTCAATAGCATATTTTAATACAGTATGTAGCCTAATTACATGCATTACCTAAATACTCTATTACTATATTGGACAAAAAATGAGAAAGCAACAATTTTAAATTATCTTTGAAATAGGATGTGTTTACTGTACTGTATGTAACAGGCCCTTTTTATTTTTTCCTTTTTCTTAAAAATAATTTCAGAAAGTAAACCAAGGCTGTTCTAGAACACGTGACAACTGTATACATACTATAATTGCATTGGGGGATAATGAGCATTGCCACAAACTAGATATAGAGGATTCATTATCCCCTTTTAGATGAACCACGTTGGCTTCCCTAGGGGAAACAAGGTAATTGTGTCTATAGGGATTCGTCAGGTCTCTGTTGGATGGTAATAAATCACTGGTGGTAGAGATGTGGTGGCAGACCTGAGATGAACTTCCATTGGTGACAGTGGCACCATGTCCCTCTAAAGAAGACGCCCCGGTCTCTCGCCATGCCACACAGAGCTTGAAATAATTGACTAGAAATAATTGGCCATGTCTGGGAATATTCACATGTCGAGCAGTTCTAAGGAGAAAGAAAAAAAAAAAACCTTTTCGTTTTAGTAATAGCATGCATGCACACAGTGGCGGTGGTTGTCAACATTAGCCCCTGTCATAACAGAGGCTGAAGCAGGGTAGGCAATGCACACGACAATGTGGAGCATGGCTGTAAGAGTCAGAATACACTCTGCTTGTCTCAGAGGTTATCTTGCAGTCATCAGCCTGCAGTGCTGTGACTACCAGTGGTATTGACTGGCAGTGCCCCATCTGTGACCGTGTGAAATTCTGTTCTTAGGGCTAGTCTCATGGTTCCACGTCCTCAGGGATGAGCCTTTCTATTGCTGTCACTCTGGCATGCAGAAGCCTGTTCAACCAATTTGCTAATGCCAAAGGGGCACCCTTGCACAAAATGAACACCTTAAGTCATCTGTATGTGTCTACTTCTCATCATCCACTGTACAGCTCCAATTAAAAATGGAATTTAAATAGATTTTATCTCTAACGTTAGTCTAGTCTCAGCCTCTTCCGTCCATTACTGTGCTGAACTTCTAATACATATACCCTTGTAAGCTTGATGTCGATTTTCATTGGCTGTTGTCATTGTCACTCAAAGTCTGTAATATATAATTTATCTGTAATTCCGGTGTGATGCTAGTGCAGTATATATACAGTATATATACTATATATACTATTTTCAGATGTTACCTTTATTCCAAGCAGTAACGGTAGTCAGAAAGTAAAGGTTGGCTCTGCGAGACTAACATTCATGGAAGGATCTGGTATTCTTAATCATTTCAACATTCAATGCATAGCCTGCATGAAGCACAACCACCATGTAATTTTGGCCCGAGGGCTAACCCTACATTTTTTGAGTCTCAACACTAATTTCCTGCATTCTGGTAAATGTTGATGCAACAATTTGTGCCTTTTCAACACCAACTTATAGTGGAGATACAGTATGGGCCCTATTTTAACGATCTAAGCGCACTGTCTAATGCCGGCCTTACCGACTTTCAAGCGATTTCATTGTTGCAGACAAATTTCCAATATCGGAGTAAAATCACGAGAGTCTAGTCTAGTCGCTAGTTGTAGCGTGCTGCTGTCATCGCGATCGATTTTGGTGTAAGGTGGCAATCAGAGCTGTTTTATGTAATTTTCTCGTCTTGATGTGCCGACAAATTCAAACATGTTATAGCTAAAATTTGGGCAAATAGCTTTAAAGCCAAAAACAGAGGAAAAATGTGTAGGCCTAAATGCAAGAACATTATCGAAGTTTCTGATGTTCCAGACCAGCTCAATATATGTATTATTAGGCTATTATTATTTTTAGTTGGACTTTACAGTATGATTCCTTTATGAGATACGTACAGTGTATGGATCTGACACCAGACTAAAATCCTTGTGACTAATGACACAATTGTCTTTAGATGTGAGAGGGTAGTCTTTTCAAAGTCTTCTAATGTAAGTTCAGTGTGAGAGGGTGTCAGACTTTTGTCTTTTAGAAGTCTTTCTGGAATCTTTTCAAAGTCTTCTAGTGTAAGGTCAGCTTTAAGCGCAAGGTGCAAATTAGATGTATGGCGTGTCCAAATCCATGTTTGCTATTTTAACGGAAGATTAACGTCTGCGTTTTGAGCGTAACATACGATAAACCAATCCGAGTTTCATCTCCCATTCCCTTTACAAATCCAGGCACCCTTGCATCAGGTGAATTGATATTATACCGGCAGGTTTGTGACAGCGCTGGAGCCGACCATCTAGGCAATAGCAAGATTCCTAAAATATGTTAATGTAGGTTACCTATTAATAATGTTTCACATTGTAGGCCTACTCTATTTATTTTTATTCCTTTGCATACGTGTGCGCTCCTGCACGTCCGTGTATGTGTAACAAGCAGACTGTACACACACTGTCCACCTGCCATAGGCAATACTATATTTATAATTCTCCTCGCGCTGACTTTAGACCAGGGTTTTTCTGGTCAATTGCTCAATCAATTTCCGCTGCCTCAAGATAACCAGATAGCAATGCGCTACACCACACCTCATGTTAAGACCAACAAACCCACCGGCGCTCAAATGGGCATTTGCAAGTGCAAGTGCATTTGCTATTTAGACAATGTGGGCGCTGGACGGGAAAATGTCGGTCTGAATTTAGCCAAGACACTTGCGTTTCCGCTTTGAGCCGGGTGTAAGATTGGGCTCATTGTCTTTATTTATGTAAAGGAATCAGGTGACAGTTCAAAATATAATTGATTATAATACAGTAAGGCTCTCAGGCATTCTGTATTGCTTTCAAATTCATCTATAGAAAACTCTATATACTGTAAATGTTTTAATTTATTATTCCTGCCGAGTCAACACACATACTGCAGCTTTTACAGTACATTACGTACTCTTCTATTATTTTTTGGGGGAAGTATTCTCTTTAAATGTGCATATGGGACAAAATTATGTCAATGATACATTCATACTTTTAATTAATTAATTAACGCCTGGACTGTAATAGTTATTATGTTCAATGTTGCAACTATGCTAATACCATTTTACCATAAGACTACCCTGATAAATGTTTTATGAATGGTTTCTAATTAATTTATTAATTAGGAACACTTTAAAATCACATTAGATTAAAAGGGACAATGGTGACCTGTTGCTTGCCAAAGAGTGAACCCACATTTGTAGCTGTACTGCTAAGCCTCAGATTTGGTAAATACTAATGTGCCAGTAGAAAAGACCCATAAGCTTATTGTGTCTTCTCCATTAGCTAACATCCTTAGTAGATCTGTTGTTCACTGAGTTGATTTCCCCTCATCCATAATTATATATCTTAGCATCTAATATGTATGACCATTCATTTAAATTGCAAACATGTAGAACTGTTTAAAAAGGAGCCATGTTGTGAAGTATGAAACACATCAGTTTGCCAATGCCTTACTAATACCTATAACTGGCAAAAAGGAGCCTTATTATAACATGTTAAACACATTATTAGTTTACTAATGCCTTACTAATATCTATTGGTGCTTCATCATCATTCATTAATGCAATCCTAGCGGGGCTGACAGAGAAAGTTGGTGCGACACACAATATTAAGCCTAGACTATTTTCAGCATTCGCTTAATTGGGCTACCATTAGTTTTCTTCTTTTGAAGCTCGATCGGGTAGGCCTATCCTACAAATGGATATGCTAAACGCAGTGAGACAGAAACCATTAACCAGGAACTCACTCATGTGGAGAGTGAAGTTCAAGACATAGAAAAATACTTATTTTAAGCTAATTTATTACATATTTAGGGTTAAAATACAAAATAAAACATCTACTAATTGTTTTGGTCTAGGATAATATGATTAAAAAATAATCAATGTCTGATAAATAGAGGTGTGTCAGCCATATACTGTAGGCCTATCGCCAGTTGTCTGCAGATGTTACAATGGCAAGTAAAATATTGCCTATTAGCCTAAAAATCCATGTTGGTACATTGGATGGATAGTGCAATAATAAAGGTGCCTAAAGTGCATTAAAGAGGGCACTACTATTAAACGTGATTGACTCTAGATAAATGCTTCATCAGTTGAAGACACCTTCAAGCGGGAAGCCCGGCGCACAGTGTAAAACATATCACCATCTACAAATTAGTTACTAATATTTATAATCCCTTAGTAAACAGAAATCAGGAAAAACATTTTATTTGCACAAAATAAATCCTACTCAAAATCAAATTGTCCAAATAAACATATCAGCTGGCATTAGCTTAGTAAAACGAAATCCTTTGCAGGGCTACTTAAAAAAGTAAATACTTTTTTATTTAAATTTTTGGGGTGCTGAAAATAGTATTATAACTGATAACGTGTTTATAATGGTGTAATAATGATTTATAAATTTTTACAACCTAATAAATTACTTAATTATTAATCATGTAAAAATCCTTTATAATGATATTCTTAATGTAAAGTGGTACCGAAGCGGATTACATAACTAATTAATTTAAAACTAATTAAACTATTTAATTAGATTGAATCTATAGAATGATCCTAAATTATTCTAATAAACAAAAAAACGTAGGTTCCAAAGTTTAAACCAACACACAAGCCATGACAGTTGAAATCACTAAACACCCATCAGTGTCCAGCATCCCCCTCGACCTGTGTGGCATAGCTTGTAGCAGGCGATGGTTGCAACTGGCAAGTATCACCAGTGCGTCAGCACCAAATATGCCAGCGTAAGGTTGTAAGCAAGGCTGCTGGGGGTCCCGGACATGGTGGTGCGTGCGACTGTGGCTCCCACGTGTCATGGAGCACATTCAAATATCTAGAATAGTCTGGACAACAGTGACTAGACTAGGCCTGAACCTATTCCCCATCAGTGAATAGACTAGGCCTGAACCTATTCCCCATCAGAGACTAGACTAGGCCTGAACCTATTCCCTATCAGTGACTAGACTAGGCCTGAACCTATTCCCCATCAGTGAATAGACTAGGCCTGAACCTATTCCCCATCAGCGACTAGACTAGGCCTGAACCTATTCCCCATCAGTGAATAGACTAGGCCTGAACCTATTCCTTATCATTGACTAGACTAGGCCTGAACCTATTCCCCATCAGTGACTAGACTAGGCCTGAACCTATTCCTTATCAGAGACTAGACTAGGCCTGAACCTATTCCCCATCAGTGACTAGACTAGGCCTGAACCTATTCCTTATCAGTGACTAGACTAGGGGTGGGCAATCCTGGTTCTGGAGGGCCGCTGCCCTGCATGTTTTAGATCTCTCCCTGCTTCACCACACCTGATTCAAATGAATGGGTTCGTTAGCAGGCTTCCAATGACCCATTCATTAGAATCAGGTGGAGCGGGTAGACACCTAAAACATGCTGGCCCTCCAGGACCAGGATTGCCCACCCCTGGACTAGACTATTCCTGTTAAGCAGCACATTACACATACTGTAATAGCAATGGCAAAATGGCAATATTTATTTCATGCTTCATGTTTTCATGGGGTGGGGGACAAATGTACATGTTGTAAATATTGAAGGGGATGTATCGCCTGCACCCCCCCCCCCCCCCTGAAATCCACACCTATGGTCAGCAGCCGTTGTGCAGACCACTGCTCGCACTCCATTCAATTCCTTTCCCTCTATAAACGTACATTTCCTCAGCCTGTTGGGGCGTCCTCCACCTCTTCCCTACCACAGTACCTATAATACCTCCAGGCTTTTTCCTCAGCCTGCCCTGCGAGTCTTCCTTTCCCTGTACGGCAGGAATGTATAATGGTGGTGCAAGCCACTGAAAGCAACCTGTGCGTGCGTGTGCGTGTGCGTGTGTGCGTGTGTGTGTGCGTGCGTGCGTGCGCGTGTGCGTGCGTGTGCGTGTGTGCGTGTGCGTGCGTGCGTGTGCGTGGAGGGTATGTCTATTACAGAAGTGAAAGAGGTAAAAAAAAACATTTTGAATAAAAACAGGTCACTAAAAGCTGCTCGATTTTTATATGCTTTTTCTGCTTCACTACTTGATGGTGGTCACCATAGAAACAGATTACCAGACGGGACTTGTGTGACCACAACAGAATAAAATATCTGAAATGCCCCCCCCACTCCCACTTCACAATCGTGTCTATATACACACAATTAATGCGAGCAGAGCATGATGGAGCTTCTCATCACTTTCTCGCTCCTGTCATTTACTGTGCCCAAAGATAGTATAGTGCACAACATAACTGGTCCTCTCTAGCTTGCTGCTCAGTGCTACTGATCCTGCTCAGCATAGCTGTTTACTATTGTGGATCACAGATCCTAAAAGTAGAGAAAAAGGGAGGGGGGGGGGGGGGTTGTCAGAACAGGGAACAGGCTAATTATCTGTCATTTAATTGTTTTGCCTCACCATTTAGCCGTGCAGCGGAGGCATTTGCGATGATTGCACTGCCAGCACATATTGATGATAGGCTCCCTCGTGCCGAGCAATGGAAATGGTGTCTGGGGCGAACGGACGGATCTGTGGTGGTGTTTTGTTGTGTCGTGATGTGCCCTGTATTCACCGTGGAGATTCCTATCCGCACGAGCGTCGGTAAGTGCTTTTCTCATACATAACACTCGAGATGTTTCTACAGTCCTGATACTCTGTTAGGGGACTTTGCTGACAGCAGTGCAATGGCGAGTGTGCGTGCGTGCGTGCGCATGTGTGTGTGTGTTCGTTGGGGAAGATGGTGGCAGGGGGAATGGGCGGGGGGGGGGGGGGGGAGAGAGAGGGTGTAAAATAGACTGAGT
>JAODUH010004461.1:0-10692 GCA_027564835.1 Typhlichthys subterraneus | reverse complement strand
GTAGTTAAGCTTCATTTAACGCAGAGTAACTGGTAGCTTAGCTCACTACATTTTCAATGTAGCTTGCCCATCACTGCCCGCTCTACCATTGCGCCACTTGCCGCCTACATGAGTGTTTTTGTACTAATCGTGTGCTCTGCGGACCGCTATAACTGCAATTTGGGGTATTTGCTATGCAACCAGCCACACCAGAAATACAACTAGCTATTTATGTCTCGCGATGGTAATTTGTTAGTCAGTGGGTGGTCTGGTTCTGACTTCTGCTTATCAAAGCAACACTGTTTGAAACTGAGACCGTTTTAGATACCGTTTACTAAGACCGTTTTTTATATAATGCTTTTGGTCACAAAATAAATATTTAATTTCTATCCATTTGTGACATATTCCATGTAGCATTAGAAGAGTCAGTTACATATACTGTAGCTTCTACACAGCAGGGAGAATTCAAGTCTTCACGCAGTACATTATGAATACTGAATGAAGTGATTTGAGGCATTAGTAGACCTTGTTGGTAGATGTGTCCATACATCATTGCATTCAGTTCAAACAGATTAAGTAGATCAAACTTATAATAATAACCAGCCTAACCAGTCACTTTGCATCCAGCTGTGCACAGTAGGCCAGGCTTTTATCACCTTGGCTATGGCATGCTCTCACCGCCCACTGTCTAAATCATTGCTATTGTTCAAACAGCACCTCAAAGCTTCACACGCACATGGTGTTAATGTATGTTTCATGTACCGCTACTAGCCCTGCTTAATCCCTCACTTTTTTAAATATAACTCCTTGTTATTATTTTGTTCAACTGCACAGAAGCCTCACACATTTAGATACAGTAATAATAAGTTAATGCTGTATAACAACTGTCAGTTGGTGACTCACATGACATTTGTTAGATGGTTTATTTCTGCTCTGTGTGATTGACAGACAACTGCTTATTCTCCCCCAGCCCTAACATCTGCCTTTATCTTCCCTGCAGTCGAGGCTGGGGTTGGTGTTTGGATGACACCCCAGAGAAGAACATGCTATCTGTGTTGTCCACGCCCCCCGGGGTTCTGTACAGCGCGACCCATCAGTGTCGTCTGCAGTACGGCTCGCGGTCACTGCTCTGCGACACTGTCGACGTAAGGCTCCCTGACGCCACTAAAACCCATCCACTGATCCACACATCCGCTGTAAATGAGTTGTGCAATAAAAGGGCACACTTGTCGATCGTTTTGCTAGTGCGCCAACAACCTTAATGTTCTGCCTGACTTGAACGCTCTATGAACGTTCAGCTCAGCACTCGACGACAAAAGGTTTTTGTAGCAGCGTGGTTTCATCCTCCTCTGTGGGATTCTCGACAGTAGCAGTGTACTTCTAATTCAATTTCGGCCGCTGGTACCCGTGATCTCATTCTTTCGGACATGACCCCCCCTACATGGCCATAAGTAAGGGTAGGAACGAAAATTTCCCTGAAGATCGAGAGCTTTGCCTTCCGGCTCAGCTCTCTTTTCGTCGCAATGGTGCGGTAAAGTGATTGCAATACCGCTCCCGCTGCTCCGATTATCCGGCCAATCGCCCGCTCCATAGTCCCCTCACTTGCGAACAAGACCCCGAGGTACTTGAACTCCTTCATTTGGGGTAAGGACTCATTCCCTACCTGGAGTAGGCAATCCATCGGTTTCCTGCTGAGAACCATGGACTCAGATTTAGCGACGCTAATTCTCATCCCAACCGCTTCACTTGGCTGTGAACCTATCCAGTGAGTGCTGGCGGTCACAGACCAATGATGCCATCAGGACCACATCATCTCCAAAAAACAGCGATGAGATCCATAGGCCACCAAACCCCTCCCCACCATGACTATGCCTGGATATCCTGTCCATGAATATCACAAACAGGATTTGTGACAAAGCGCAGCCCTGGCGGAGACCAACCCCCACCTGAAACGAGTCTGACTTACTGCCGAGAATTCATACGCAGCTCTCAAATGATTGGTGTGGTAGGAAACGGGGATAGTTTTATTCAATCAATGTTAAGGTGTAAACAATAGTGGCTGTTCCCACAAAGAAACTATTTCACTACCATTTATTTTCTTAACCAGACTTTCCTTTTATGTATATGACAAATCAATATTATTTTAGCATAATAAAAATGTTAACCATTTTGACCAAACTTAATGTAATTCTCGTTTTCATTCATTAAAAGTATAGTCAGCTATTGCAAGCTAAATGTAAGGTAATACATGTTTTGTCAAATTCAACAAATATCTCCTTGCATTTCACTAGTTTGCCGTTCTCTTTGCATGTTAAAAACCTAATCTGATACTTCTACAAAGTCCTTGCTCTGTAAATAGGAACACAAACAAGGTGGAGAACACCGGTCACAACAACAAAGCCATAGTACTACCAGAGTATTATGCTTTGCTTCACAATGCATTTCCATGTGTGAGGTGGCGCCGCAGAGGTTAAACTAACAATGGTGGAATAAGTGATAAAGAGAGAACATGAGAAACCATGTGAGATAGTTTCACAATACATGGACATTCCTAATATAAATAAAGTACTTTCACAATCAAGCTAAAACATTGTGCATAACCTCTGCCTTTTTAGCTAGCAGTTCTCCCCAGAATCTCCCCAGAGTTTCTCTAATCTCTTGTGACTACAGCTTTTCCAAGCATGAGCTTCTATAAGGGAGTGTGATTCTGTCAGCCCCAGAAGGCAAGCCTTACAACCGTTAAAGTCAGACCTAGCAGAGTTGCACAAACTTAAAGGCAGGGTTAGTCATTCTCTAGAACGCTTGATAACTCAAGCTCAAATCAAAACAATATCCAGATTTAGGCTCAAAAGCAGGAAACTGTATTATGGCTGGAATAACACAGTTCAGATGCAAAATCCTCCAAAAAAGTTAATCTGACAGGTTTAGTTTTTAAATGGGCAATATACTGCATTAATGATTAGCTGTTTTTTATGACATTTATATAGTGACAAACCAAATTTTTATTGCAATAAAGGTGAAATGTGTGAACCCAAATATAGAAACTCAATGCATATTGCTGTTTTAAATAGCTAATTGCTACTTTTTTCAAATGGATTTAGAGATTTTTGTATCTGAACTCTTCATATCGAGGAAGGGAGCAATGATAGACAGACCATACCATTGATTTCAGTTTTTTGTTTAAAGGCAATTGCACACTGAAAACCTGAAAAATAATTAGTAAATACAACATATTCAGAAAGGACTGTAAAATAATAAATTGTTTAATCAAATAACAAATTGTTACTTTACAGCAATTTCCCAATAGCAGGTACAGTATTGGATTATGTAGGTGAACATTAAATCAGTCTCTAGATTTGATTTAATAGTCCACATTGTTGATCACAGTATTATTGTTGTTTTAAACATGTTATTTGAAAATACTGAAAATTAAGGAGTTGGACGATACTCATTCAAGCTTTTATATAAAATAAATACATTAAATTTAAATGTAAGTGCCTTTCATCTTAATTGCTGCAGGTCTTGAAATTTGAAACGTGTTGCTCCACTGATGACTAAAATCCACTTTATGCATATTCTCTCTGAAAATATCATAGGCCTTATCTAGCCTTCAACTCATTCATTAAAAAGAATATATCTTGAGAATTATATTTATTACATTGTAGACCCCCCCCATTAATCTTGGCAGGGTTTTCAAGCTGTACAGGCAAGTCATTTATTCCTACGGTCACAGCTTCACCATGTTGCTGAGCTGTTTATAAGAGCTGTTTCTGGGGAAAATGGTAGCTCTTATCAGATGTGCACATTAGCAGCTCTTCACTGATCCAGTGAAATGTTAGAAATTCCAGACACAAATCTGGTACATCTTTCTTTTTGTCTCCCTCACACACAAAAAATTGACATTTGTCTTTCCTGGGTTGAAGATTAGCTCTTGCCTAGTATTACATCTGATAATAATAATAATGTTCTTCTTAGAAGTGACCTTTCCTTTTAATTTCCAAGTTTATCTTTTTATTGATAACAATGGCGAAGTGGGCATTTTCCCTTATTCTCAAAGGCTACATACAAATCATTTGATAAACTGAAATATAATTATATTTCATCCAGGCTAAAATAGGTTCCAGTGTCTTATTATTTGACCATTTCTTTTGAAAGGCCGAATGGTCGGATCTTTAATATTGACGTTGTTGACTTAGAAGTCAAGGCTAATATCAGCCAACCTCTAAAATGGAACCCAGTTATTCACTACAAAATATCAAGCAAAAAGCAAAAATCTAATGTTTAGTTAAACAAAAAGACAATTTTTCCAATCTCAACATGCTCTTGATAAACGTTGCACTTGACCGTAGGATTTAACTTAAGTCCAAAAATAATGTAAATATGTAATTTACACAGTAGTTGCCTTTTGATCATTTTGTTTTGTGACAGGATTATATAATTGTTCATGGATAAAAGCAGTTTCATCTCATGAGTTAGGGTCCATGTGGTAGTAGTAACAGTAACAATTGTAGTACAGTAACAGTAATAGTTCAGAAGTTTTTCATATTATTAAAAATTCACAAACAAGGACATGATTCAAAGTATTTGCTGATACATACAGTAGGTGATAATCCAAATCTTGTCTTCCTAGAACATATGCAGCACATTGTGGTGTACTGTGGGAACCACATGCCACTCTAAGATGAACGGGGCGGTGGATGGAACGAGTTGTGGTGACGACAAGGTTAGTCCCATTGTTAGTAGAATATCTAGTTATATTCAATTAGTTATTAGTTAAAAATACATGTACAAATGATAATGCATAAAGTAGTAAAATCTACATTTATGGTTAAACTATTCTGAACTTTAATCTGCATTCAGCAATAGATTAATGAGCCATACACCAATCATCATAAGGATACACAAAATAATGACATTACCAGACATCAGGACTAGTTAGTAAGATAATACTATTACATATACATATTCCATTAAGCTCTTCAACATACTTTCACACAAAACCCTTGCTAAAATAATATGGAAAATATTATCAAATTGATTATTTAAAACAATATGAATATTATCTGTATGTAAAAATACAGAATAGGTTGCCTTTAATTCCTTGTTTACTCTACATGCAACATTCAGTTCACTATGAGCACTAATGAGCGATTGTTAATTTTTGGCACTGCTAGTAAAACATCTGCGCAAAGTATTATGTCACACATACTGCCTGTGAGCAACAAGCCTGTTGGCATAGCCTACGATAAACTAAAAGAGGTGAAAAGTTAAACTAGCATTAACAATTATATTTTGTAGCAAGGAAATAAAAACAAGTACAGCCTACCCAACAACATCACCACTAGTCTCTTTAATGACACTTTCCTACTCATCTGCACCACTCGCCTTACATTATATTGATGACAAAACTTTAACCATTTAAATGTATATGTGATCCAAGCAGCTTAGAACTAGCTCAAGCAGAAAACCCAGTGGGCAGTTTTATAGGCTACATCCAAATAACTTATATTGAAAAAACAGACCAGGCTTCTAATTGAGACCTGCTTTTATTTGTCAAAACATGTAGACACCCCGGGCCAGTAAAAAGGACAAGTGTCTATTTAGGACCCACATATTATTTGAAGTGTTATGGTATTATGTGGCTTGGTTTAAAATGGCAGCATAGGTTTTTTTTTTTTTTTTGTGAATTTGTGTAAATGGACTAAAGGTACTGTATATTCAAGATATACCGTTAGCACCCAGCTATTTGTAGAGTTATTTCCTATATATTCAGATTTTTAAAAGGCGCTGAATGCAAAATGTTTATAACTATTAATAAAGCAATTTCATCAAAGAGGGACACAACAAGCCAGAGCAGTCAGAAGCCTTGAGCTGAGCACTCACTGTAATGGAAAGGTTTCACATTTGACGAGGTGTGAATGGGACCAATACTGTGCTGTTGTCTTCCAGTGGTGTTTCAGCGGAGCGTGTGTGGCTGTTGGACATAGACCAGAGCGTGTGCATGGTGGGTGGGCGTCATGGAGCGCATGGGCCTCATGTTCAAGGACCTGTGGGGCGGGAGTACAGAGCGCCCAACGGGACTGTGTCAATCCAATGTGAGTTGTACTTCACTTGAAATATGTGCCTGCTCTGATTGGATGGATTGTTTACTCATTGATTGCCTTCACCCTAATTTGAAGGACGTCCAGACTTCCTGGTGGTATAACAACCTTAATGTACAGAATGTATGTTACTGTTATTTGGACATTGCAGGGCTGCACACAAAACAAAACAATCTTGTTTTAATTACCGGCATGACTGTAACCGGGAAGATGACAACTTGATGACAACACAAAGGAACAGAAAAGCTTTTTTCAAGTTAATAATGCAGTTTCCTGCTGCCATTATTACCATTAACTTTACTTTGAACAATGTTTGCCACATGATGTGCACACACAAAGGCTTCTACCAGCCCTGTTTAGCACAATAATGAACCACTGAACTATGACACAGACTAATTAACCATTATCTATCAAGTATTTCTCAACAGTAACTCTGAATGATGATGACTGATGATTGTCAACAGCATGATGCACTGGGGCAGATGAGCCTTCAATATCTAGTGGCATGCTAATACATTATTGCAATATTACTCTAGGCAATCATGTTCACTGGGGGGAAATGAAGCTAATATTACAGGTCTACATTGGATGGCATTCATTAGGGCCCGAGCACACAGTGTGCGAGTACCCTATTGAAACCCTAGTGATTATTATTTCTTCTTTCTTTTTCTTTCTTCTCCGTCTGAAATTTTTATTAGGGGGCCTAAACATGCACGAAAATTCACGAAACTTTCCGCACACGTGTCTTGGCAGAGTCAGTCATTCGAGCTAAAATCCAAGCAGTATCGCTCCGCAGTCCTCCGCGGCGGCGCCTCACACATAAAAATGCATTGTGAAGCAAAACGTAGTGTTGATACGAGCGGTGTTCGCCACTTTGTTTATGTTACTATGTGCAGAGCCATTATTGTCAGATTATTGTTTCAACATGCACAGAGAATGGTAAAATAGTGAAATGCAAGGAGATATTTGGTGAATTTGACATAAAGTGTATTAGCTTAGCATTTAGCTTGCAATAGCTGACTTTAACTTTAAGTGTGTAAACGCAAACCACAAATTAAATGGCAGTTTTTTGCATTTGGATCCAAGGAGGTGGGGGTGTATTTGGACAGAGAAGCACACAGTGTAATTATCTTTCAAGAGAATCACATAACAGCTGTGCCTCTTCTCCTTTCTCCATAGCATACTGCACATGTCATTTCGTCCTTAAAGAGGAGTTCAGTGGCTTTTATTCAGCATTGAGACAACTGCATCACGCTCTATAAAAAGCTCTACTGGCCATAGAGTGGCAGTTACTGTAACCTACTGTAGCAGACTTTTTAGGCCCAAGGCCACACACATATACAGTACTTTGGGATTCACCAAAATCTCTCCTGTGTCACTTCCAAATACATAATAAATAGAGAAAGTATTTAAATTCAAACCAGTGTGCCACTGAATCAGACTTGTATTATAGGCTTAGAGTGGTATAGATGAATGGTGGCCAGCGGGCACAGCAGTACAATCAGTAAACCTCACCATTATGACCATACTGTATATTTCTGCTAAAGTAGCAGCTTTTCATTCATATTCTTCCTCTCAGTCCCAGCCACGATGGGAAGTACTGCCTGGGAAAACGACAAAGGCACAGGATCTGTGACATCGCCCCATGCACTGAAGAGCAGCCCACCTTCAGAGATCTGCAGTGTAGTCACTTTAATGCCCTGCCGTACAAGGGCAAGTTCTACAAGTGGGTTTCAGTCAACAACAGAGGTGGGGAACGTTACACTGCATTCACAACTGAAACCATATTATTATTATGTTGATGTCACCATGGCTTACCTGTGTTGTGTTTACAAAGGAAAACAAAGGAAAAAAACAAAGGAAAAAAATAAATATTGTTTAAAATGGGATACGTGTGTTATAACTGTTTGCCCACACAAAAAACTAGTTATAATACAAGTGGCATCCAACCCAAATCCAACAAAATCCACCACCAAAAATATAATGTTAAATGTTGCTACTCTTCACTGAACAGCACGGAAGCTATAGAATAGTCATGAGTCATGACATAGCATAGTCTTTGTTTTATATTGAGCACTACTGCATTTACAGTACAGTACAATCATAGGCACACTGTGAGTACATCTAGGCTACAGTAGCGTTGTTGTGACATGCTACTGATTGATTGTTCTGCGTAACAATGCAGCTGAAATGGCTTAATGAAAGACACTAGCCTTTTCTTAGAACTACTGTATCATTAGATCTGAGATTATATCAGTTTAGAATATGTTGAACGTCATTTCTCTTAACTCTCCTACACAGTATCGCCATGTGAACTACACTGCCATCCTCTAAATGGTAATTTCTCTGAGAAGATGCTGGATGCTGTCGCAGATGGGACCAGGTGTTATGAAAGCAGCACTACTAGCCGAGATATGTGCATCAATGGCATCTGTATGGTAGCTACGTTTTTGATTTATTTATTTACTACTACATACTATGAACCTATCATTTGCTATATAAATATGCCATTGACACTAGCAATGCCTCATAAGGAAAATATGGAAATGGTTAGAAGAAATGTATTTGATTAGGCCTATAATGTGCAACAAAATATGATATTAACACTCAACTATCAATGGGATCCCTGGGCCTGCTTCCCTGTCACAAGTTTGTCATAGTGTCACGGTTTGAGTGGGGGTGGCAGAAACCAAACGCAGGTTGGAGTTAAGAATGTTAAAAACAAGGCAAAAACACTCACCAGTTACAGCAAACAATAACCGACAGAGACAGGGAGAAACAGAGGGCTACATATAAGCTAATTAGGGGAATGGGCACCAGGTATGTGTAATGACAAGACAAGCAAAAGAGTGAAGGGAAACCCCAGGAAGCATGGCAGGGCCATTAAACCCTGACACATAGCGAGGTGTGATGGGACTTAGTGATACTCTCAATGGGTTCTTAACATCAAGTTTACTCCGCTAATGTGTCTTGATAGCTGCCATCACGGAAAAAACAGCTTCACACATATAGGTGGTTGGAAAAGGCAGTATCAAGTAAGTCAAGATGTTCAGCGTTGGTCTACAGCCAAAACGATGCAAGAGATGAAGTTGTATTGAATACAAGTTTTAGTCTACCATCATTCCTGAGGTCAACATCTCATTCTCATGTATTGATGCATCCTCGAGATTGTTGACAAATGGGCCTCAGATCCATTCCGTTGAAGCTCGTGGGTCACAAGCTGCAGGAAAATAATGTTCAATCTCTTCAGAGAGGGATGTCAGGTGTTTGTGGATCAGTTTAGACATGGACAAATCCAGATATTTTTCAAGGTACTCTGCCAAGCTGGGAAACATGTCAAAGATACCCTTGCCCACTCTGCGATTCCACAAAAAGATGTTTCCTTAAAAGCAGAAACTGTCAGCCAGTTTGAAGACAGTGGCCATCCGGCCCTGTAGTGACAGATTTAAGTCATTCATTAGGTTGAATACATCTGACAGGTATGAAAGCTTTGCAATCCACTGTCTGTCAGCGAAGTAGTGAGCCAAAGGACATTGTTTTTGTTTTAAAAATATTTCAAGTGGGTCATGTAGCTCAAACACACGGGTTAGGGCCTTTCTTCTCGACAGCCATCGTACTTCTGTGTGTAATAAAAGTTGTTTGTGTTTCGCATCCATTTCCCCACAAAGTTCTGCAAACAGGCGTGTCGAGCGCACGTGATTTTATGTGATTTAGAACTTTTATAGCACACATCAGCACAATGTGAAGATCTGGGGACAATTTTCAACTGGCCAGTATATCCCTGTATTTCACAGTGGCTCGACTCACACAGAGGAGCGACTTCTTTTAGCCGGGTCGGGAAGCCGGACAGCCGCCCAGTCATGGCTGCAGCCCCATCAGCGCAAACTCCCACACAGAAAGACCAATCTAGCTTCCCTGTGGTATATTCATTCAAAGCCTTGAATATTTCTGATGACGTTGTTTTGGTTGGCAGTGACATGGCACATAGGATATCCTTGTGTAAACCCTCTTGAAAAATATACCACACATAGACAATATCTTTGTTATCCACATCTGATGACTCCTCAACCTGTATTGCGTACCAAGGAGAGTCGTTTTAAACAACTGTGCCTCGATATCTTCAGCCATATCATTAATTCTCCCGGCGATAGTGTTGTTTGAAAGTGGAACTTTTTGCTACCCACACCCCGGTGGGTAGTGCTTTGTGGCTCGGTACCAATCCGGGGCCCGGGCGGTAATACCCCTGTGTTAGGCTACAAATAAGGATAAATAACCATTTTGGTGACAATATACTGTATGGGTGAAGGGCCTTGCAAATAGCCCAACGATAGCTAGTTATTAAGTTAGCATTAGCCTACATTAAAGTATAGTCAGCTATTGCAAGCTAAATGTAAGCTAATACACTTTTTGTCAAATTCACCAAATATCTCTTCACATTTCGCCTGTTTACCGTTCTCTGTGCGTGTTGAAAAAATAATCAGATTTTTCTACACAGCCCCAAAATTGGGGCTGTGTAGAGATATTATTCTCTCCAACTAGTCCTGGGTCTTCCCCGAGGCCTCCTCCCAGCTGGACTTGCCTGGAACACCTCCCAAGGGAGGCGCCCAGGGGG
>JAODUH010004460.1:0-10693 GCA_027564835.1 Typhlichthys subterraneus | reverse complement strand
ATGTCTTGACTATATTTTCTATTAATTTTGCAACTCATTTGAGGAAAGAATGTGTGAGTTTTCATAGAAAACATGAAATTGTCTGCGTGACCCCAAACTTTTGAACGGTAATGTATATATGCCCAAAGCGGCCAAATTGTTTGCCTCCAGGAGATCAGCCACGTTCATTTTGTTTTTCTTCCCGAGTTTTGTATACCAGCCAACTGCTTCATCTCTGCTACAGAAGTAAAACTAACTTTGGGCCCAAACTGTCTTGCACAGCGTGTCGTTCAGCTTTGACTGCATCTGCCCTCCTGACTCTCGTCGGGAATAATGACATCCGCTGTTGGCGCGCCGCTTCGGGAGTGAACACAGCTCATTTACCATGACTTTGTTTGCCCCTGTTTATTGCAGCGACGCGGCTAACGCCTCACATATCCCATAGCTCCGCATCAGTGCGATAGAGTGAGGAGGTTTAAGCCTCTGAAATGTGGTGGGGAAGATCAGTTGGAGGTCAAGCCTTTACACAGTACACACTGGAAAATTAGTCGACTGACACTCATGGTGCGCACGCACACACACACACACTTTGTATTAAGGTCAAGCAGTAGGTAAGTATAGAGATATAAAGATATTCTTATGTGTAAAAGGACTATATTGATAAATAAGTTATTTTAAGGTCACCTTAAACTGGTATGAGACAAAGCATATTATTATTCAGTACTTCTGTGTAATATGCAATAATCTGTGTGTAGTCTCGTGAGTGGTCTACATTCCCCATAATATTTTATCCAGTAGCTTGCACTACTTAATTTGAGTGATGTAAGCATGTTCTGGTAAATGAGTAAATCTGTTATTGTGTCTGCTGTAGTGCTTTTTACACTTCATCCTTGCTGCAGTCACCTGTAACCTTAAAATCGCCTCCCTTTTACCGTTAACACCCACTATGTGCTATTGACGGTCCTTATTCACTCTCCGGCTGTCTGTGCTTCTCCTAATGACGATGGATGTTCTTTGCGTCTGGCAGCTGTAGCTTGTTTACAGCGCTGCACACACAGCGAGCTGCAGCGTTTGCTGTGTGGAGGATGTTGTGGCTAACGGACAGTGTGGCCGGACTGTTCTGCTGCCAGCAGACGACACAGAGAAACCCTGTATAACCGCTGTGTCTCTGAACGCTGCGCAATAAGTCACACGTTTTCTGTTGTCACGTAGTGTGCAGTTCTACTGCTTCTGGAGTTGCTCTTCTAAAGCCCCAGAGACACTGCAAGCGATCCGCTTGACGCTCTTTGGTTTGTAGCTGAAAGTTTGTTTACATTCCAGGCTTTGGTTGCCTAGATATCCCTCTCGTATATTTGCCACCCAAAATGTTTCAGTAAATCTGTCAGTCAATGGATACCCTTAGATCCCATTGGTAGTCGCCTCAGTTGCGTTGCCTTAAGTTGTGATTAGTTTAACTCTGTTCTACCCGCCCACTTCGTCGCTGAATCTCATTGACGTTCCATTGTCTTGTCGCTACATCGCTGCAATTCGCTTGCAGTGTGTCCCGGGGCTTTAGGCTTTCATCGACGGCCGATAAGAAGGGGTGTGCTCCACTGTCTCTTCACTCTGCTCACATACATGTGCTCTTCCCAGGGCGATAAGGACTTCACACCAGCGGCGGCCCAGGTAGCCCACCAGAAACCCCAGCCTTCGGTCCCCAAGCTTCCCCTTGCCCATCACCTTAACCAGCACATCCACCAGCCTCGCAAGTGAGATGGGCGCCGGCGTGGCGCTGGGGCACCGGTGTGGCGCTGGGGCACCGGCGACGCTTGCGCCACCAGCCAGCCTTCCACCATTGGGAACAGCGATGAAGACGGTTCCCCTGCCAGCCACATATCTTAATTCACAGCCCCTCTCCCCTTTCCACCAAAAAGAACCAGAATTATAGAGACTCAATCACTTTCACATTATGGGACGTTAGTTTAGAGAATCAAATTATTTTTAGGTCCTGTTTGAAATGTGACACGAAGTACACATGTGACGTTTGTCTATTTAAAAGATAATTGTTCAAGTCAAGAATGTTGCAGTTTGTTAAAGTAAGTTAGTGTTGTGTAACAGCTCAGTGAACTACAGTTTTCATCTCGCACCACCATCTCGCATCACCAAAGCAATGCTTTCTTCAGCTTGTGGATTGTGGCGCAAAAACATGACACTTACACGACACGAGGTTTGTAGTCTTACTTATTACATATTTTCACAGTCTTATACTTCAATAAATGCACGAAAAACAGACTTCTTGACTCGAAACATTTTATTTTAAATAGCCAAACATCATACGTGTACTTCGTGTCACAAAGCAAACGTTATCTAAAAATAGTTTTCTCACTGTTGACTACCATACATATTTTTTTCGAACTTAGGTCCCATAATGCAGAAGTGCCTTAGGCTCTCTATTCTTAGCAATGTACTTCTCATGAACAGGGAATGTATTTGCATAATTGATGAGAATTGTGAGTTAAAGTATTACAAGATGGGTAGAGGTGCTTGATAACCCTCTATAGTATTACCGTTTTAAGAATAAAAACAGATCTAAGATCTCTGTCTGTAAGGGGGATGCTTGGGTGCCAACATCGTACGTGTGTGCGTGTGCAATGCACAATGGATCATTGCAACCAACCAGTCCTAGCGAAATCCCTACCATGCCAATAGCCAGTCACCTAACTGTGTGGAGCCGTAAGCTCCAGCACTGTCTTCACACACACACCAAATGAACGAATCACCCAATCATGATGCGGATACCGGATTGATCATTACTACAAGCCAATGACGACAGATGTGTTATCTTAACCTTGCCATTAGCCGATGAGGCAAAAGAATACTAGCTAATTGCAGGCCAGTGTAAACCAACAAACTGCCGATGTGCGTGGGTTACCAGGGCAAGTCTGGCGAGCATTACATTTGGTGTCTCTTAATGTCTATAAAGGAAAGTTCCACTCCAAATATATGCATATCCAGTACATACAAACAAGCGTCACCTTATTTCCTTAAACACTCGCCCCCCTTACTCTTAAAGTGTCGTTCAGAGCAACACTAATTTTCAGGTTTCCAAGAAAGACGAAAAATTCCGCCAAGAAGGAGTAATTTCCTATGTTTTATTTAAGACAGTTTAAAGAGTTTTATTTTTGTTTTACTCATTTATTTTACATTTGAGTAAATTGTTCAATTGTACAAAACTTTATTCAGTGAATGGACTTGAGTATTAGGTGTGGTTGTCCATAGTAAATAAAGATATATCTTGAAATGTCTTTTGCATGTTGTTATTTTTAGGGGAAAAAAGGTTTGCCCTCTAAAAGGTGTCCTGCAAGATGTCAGGCATCTATTTGTGTTCTGGCATTTGGTTACTTGATTATTGTTTAGATTTCTCAGTAAGGGTGTCAATAATAATGTCAACCTGTTTGATAAAAGCCTCACTATCAGAGGGAGGGGCTTGCACTTTTCTTTACTGGTTTTGGCAAATTATTTTGTCTACTTTTCAGGTGTTTGTCGGAAAAAATACTTGCTGTAGTTCTCCATGCATGTTCATATACTTGCATTATTGCATGCTAAATATGCTGGTGATACAGTCCTGGTTCTAAATAAAGGAATGGTGCATGATCTTATCTGCCACTAGATGTCGCACTAAGCAACGTCTGATAGCAAAATTGATACCTCCTGAGCCTCACACATTAAAAAGCACGACCAAAGCGGCTCTAAAAATAAACCGATGCTATATCAATGTTTAAAATGAGACATGTCAACTCCAGTCAGGTTAGATGACAGCGATGCTAATGTTTAAAATATAAGACTTAAATTCCAGTCATTAAGATTATGTGTGGCGTTAGTATGGCATGCATACTAGCTAATCTATGGCATTAGTATGTATGGAATTAGCATTTATGGAATCAGTATGTATGGCATTAGCATGGCATGCATACTAGCGAATTACACCAAGATGAGGACCCCATTGTGTTGTGTTGACGCCGAGGACTTTGAGCTAAGTGCGCAGGGTGTTGTTTTGCACAGCCCACACCCACCCATGCCCCCACCAGGTGTTACAGCATGCAATGCAGCTCTGTGCATGCATCTGTGTCCATTTTAAGTTAGCCCAGTTAACCAGCTGCTGTAGTTGGTTTGAGCCGCCCTTAGCTTGCCAAAATCGCTCATTAAAACAAACTTGGCGTAGCTGTGCTCAGCGTGGCAAAGGCAATTTCTTTATCATCTCTTCTGTAGAAGATTATAAGGAGTATTCTAGCTGTGACTGGGTTTTACGTGCATATAGCACAATTCTTGTTGCCCTGCCCTTGAACCAACTTCGACTTTCTTTGCTTGAGAGATTTTGCCTCGCCCGTCAATCTATTGCATCTCATGATATGCCTTGCATGCTGGTTCATTTCTAATGTTCTCTGTCAACACTAGAGATCTATTTTTACACCTTGCCTGTATGAAGAAAGTTACAGAAATTGTATTTAGTGAATTTGGCCATGTTAAATAGGCCTACTAGACCAATTTTCGCTACAACCAGCTAGACTAGGTCTATTCAGTAGCAGACCATTCAGGAAACCCGCATTATCTTTACCATTGTCTGCTTTAGCAAGTTGCTGTTTGCATTGTCAACACGTCACCATGTTGACAATTGGGGCAGTAACAGTTTGGGAATTTTCATTAAGACAAAAAATAAACATATTAAATGCAAATAATTGAATAATACAGAATATCCAAAGACAAATGTCTTTATTGCTCTATATAGTTGTATTCATTTCCTTTTCAGCAATAGACCAAATCCCATTGTCATCCCTGAAATTAGTAGAATGTCATATTTTGTTACATTGATACTTGTTTTACAGATCTTCTCAGAATTCATAGATGCTTTGAGTTCAATGTCAGTTCACACATTGATTATCATTTTTGTCATCAATTTGAGAAGCAGTCATTTATTTGTCCTATTCTGCTTATACATTTTATTAATTAACAAGGCATACACTATGCTTGAATGTTCTCAGAAAAATAAATATATTGAAAATAAATAGCAATAAATCACATGGATTTTGAGATCATTAACTGCCATATTAGAACAGGTATGTGACAATGCCTTAATATATAGAAGATTTCAAAAGGAAAGGTAGTGACATTTAGCACTAAACTGCTGTGCACATCTAGGCTATGAAGGAGATATAACAGGATAACCAATGCCATTACTCATTTGTTGACATCAGTTTAGCTCCCTGGGGATTCACAGTGTGAAAAAGGATCAGAAGTTTCCTTGATTTTATTATTTGTCAGTAAAAATTAACCTTTATTAGTAATGTCAAAGCTTCACATCTTTGGAGCTCAAACGAGTGCTTCAAAGATGTGAGGCTTTGACCTTACATTTAACTTATGATTATAAATGCACATGTATTTGTATTTTAAATATCAATAAAATGCAAAGTCATTTCATGTCTGTCCAGCAGAGGGAGCCAGTCCAAGCAACATTATCTTAAATTGCCTCACCCTCATCTCCTTGGTTTATGAGCCTATAGGCTTAAGGTTATATCTCATGTTTATCACATATATGAGGAATGTATCTCATAGTGGGGGAATTGCTGACCAAGCCATGTAGTGTTTTATAATCTTAGGTTACTTAAACAGCAGCTGTTTCAGCTAACACAATGCCCTAAATGTCAACTGATACATTAAGATCGAATAAATTTGTTCCCTCACTCTCTTTAACTATGTCTCTATTGCTAAGATGTCTATCTCTGTCCTACACGTCTTTACACTCTTACACTCATGCACTAATTTCTCCTGCCCTGGGTATAATCATACCGAAGGCAACCTCTTTTCAACAGTTTTGGCACGTATTCCATACCAGCCCCATTTATGCACAAACATTGCTTGCGGCCAAGAGGGGACTATGTCTACTTTTCTGAGAAACTTTGGAAATATATGTTCATCCTGAGCCAAATTGGAATACATTAGGTGTAGTTAAGAAAATGATGGGTTTACTCATCTTTTGTAGGGTTCAAATAACTTCCTCTGGGCATTATCTGGGCTGAATGTTATACAAAGATTATTTGAAGAAATGATTTGGCTGAGCAATGCCCCTTGTAACCCCAAAGCAACACATCACCATGTATATTAGACTCACTCGTGGATGGCACTTAAGCTGCAATCGCTAAGGGGGTTTAGCAGCGTGAAATTGTGCTCTCAAATATTCTGACATTGTTACAGTGCTGCTTTCTCCTTGGTTGTCTGTGTTTAAACTCACTGTTGCTGCATGCCTCATTATTTCCACTGTTCTGTTGTTAAAATAAAACTGATATTTTAATTAATGGTGGTTGCCTGTTTTTATAGTTAGTTCTGCCTTTTTGGGATTACTGCCTGGTTTTAGGAAATAGATTAACATTTAACAAGGAATAGATTGACATTCATTATTTTGGCACAACCTAGTTTGTAAAAGCCAGGGTGTGTCATGGGTTAACTACAAAATAGAATGGAAATTGATAATATGCAGAGGCAAAGCCATAGTGTTGAACTATTTATTCATTTCACATCATACTCTGTATATTAATTATACCCGTATTGAATGTAACCACTTACTTACATATTATTGTATGATTCATTAGGCGTACACGACACCTGCATTTCAAAGAGGCAGTGTTAAGATCGACACATTTCGAATATTAGCTTTTTTCCTGACTTAGTTCAGTTTAGTGTTACGCTACAACACAGTATTTTACATTTGGTCTCATGTCAAATGATTCTTTTCTAATAAAACAATGTCATCAACAAACTCATCTAAATATAAAAATGTCTTTGCAAAGTACAACTACAACATATGCAAAAATACATTCATGGAAGTGGACTCTTGACAAAACCAAAATAAAAAAGGATCTAAAAAAATATTGATTTATCTAAAGACCTTTCATTTTAAACAAGGCTATCATACTATTTAGCAGTCAATGTGGCATGATCAATAGTATACCAAAGATACATTTTAAAGACTTTTAAATAAATGCTGTAGTTATCTTTAGAAAATAAATTGTCTTTAGATATTTTTGGTCCAGTTACTACTAACTACAAAAATACTGCTGGTATTTAGCACCTTAAGCGTAACAAAACAGAGACTTGGCCCCTCCAGTGTAAACCAATAAATATGAAAAAATAACATCATCAGCAAAGAATCAAATCCCCTGCCCATGCTTATGTGGTCCCTGATTATCGGCCAGTGTTAATGGGCCCCATCACAGCCATGTCATAGGTGTATAACTATGACTCTCCACGTTAGCATTCACAGCATGTCAAAGCAACCTCTCTTATGTCCTTCATTGGGTCCATGACAAATAGCAACATATGTCAGTCAGTGTTTACAATATTGCCATTTAGATTGTCTGTATATAATAGTGCAATGTCTGTGAGCAAGTAAATGCAATCACAGGTCTAGGGGTCGCGACCCGAAGATTGCTTCAAACTCTGCAGAGTCACTTCCTCTTGCAGACAACAGCGGGATGTTTCTTGGTGGTCGCCTCCTTCCTCTTCCTCTCGGCCTCCTCCGCCTTCTTCCTCTCCTCCTTCAGCTCCTTGTACTTCCACTTGGGGATCTGCAGGAACTCCCCTTCCGCGGCCCCTTTAACGCTGCTCTTTCTGCGGGTCTTCTCCGGCTCGTAGGTGGGAGGCGGGGCCTTGGACACGCGTACCCTGGGGATGGAGAAGCCCGGCCGGACGCTGCTCCTCCTCATGACCAAGTGCATGGGCAGCAGGCTGGTCCTGCACAGCTCCAAGGCGCCGTCGCTCCCTGCCGCCGTGATCCTCTCCGCGCTGGAGCTCCTCCGGCAGCCCCCCAGGACCTGTGGCTGCAGGCTGGCCCGGCGGCCAGCCAAGCCCTTGGCCACCAGCGTGACCCGCGAGTTCTGGAAGAGCTTGCGGTAGTTGTCGATCTGCTCCGGGTTGACGGTGCGCAGCTCCTTGGCCCGCTGGTGTCGCGAGATCTCGGGAATGGCGTAGCGCCGCTTGCCGACGCACGGGGGACTTTCTGGACAAACCTGGAACATCAGATGCATTGTCT
The DNA here is from genome assembly GCA_027564835.1 of Typhlichthys subterraneus. Lineage (NCBI taxonomy): Eukaryota > Metazoa > Chordata > Actinopteri > Percopsiformes > Amblyopsidae > Typhlichthys > Typhlichthys subterraneus. Next base: position 2,652 of record JAODUH010004460.1, on the reverse strand, counting down.
TCATAAAAGATGCCTTTTATGGGGGATATGGGAGAGCTGTTATTTTCCTCCTAAGGCATTAAATTATTACTATTATTATATATATACAGTATATATGTTTTATTAAGCTTAATTTAACTCAAAAACCATTTGTGAAAAAAGTATTATAAGGCAAAGACTGAATTATTATTATTATTATCCTACTAATTGACTCATTTATCAAGTGACATTATAATTCATTCAAGTTTCTGTGAAACCAAAGAGCAAAGTCCCCTCTCACCGTACGACATGCCACAGCAATGAAGGGGCTCCGCAGGGCTGTTGTCACTGAGACCATGTGGTCTATGACTCCACCGTCCTCCGGGTCGGTAACGTTGGCGATATTTAAGACGCTCCGCATGGCGTCGGACAGACGCTTCAGACAGCCCCGAGGCTCCTGGGATTTGGCCACCCGCGACGCCAGCTGGGTCCACTCTGGGCTAGAAAAGCAATGGTCGCAACATCAAATTGTAGCTATTGCTATCAACGTGGTTAGCAATGTGGTTAGCTCCTTGGCTAGCAGCTAGCTCTGTGGCTAAACATGTAGGGCAGCCCTCAAAGTGTACAGCCTAGCCTAGTGTACAGTTATGAACTGTAACTATGTATTGTAATTAATTATTGGCTTATTGTTGTCTCCCTGTTGTTTTGTTGGCTGATATGGACCCATGGGTCTGCAGTAAAGTGGAATGGAATCGAATTTAATCATGCACGTCACAAATCAATTTGCACTGCAGAACTTTTGAACCCATTCGATTATTTTGTGTTTTAAAGATGAAGTTAGCAATGTTGGAGAATTATTGTTTATATTATATCTTGAACAACACAAAAACACTTATCCCTTCAACACCATAGGTGCTCCCTCAGAAGCTCCACCCACCAAATGCGGTCGCACCACTATGTTTACGTTGGGCTTATGTCGGACAGCTGGGGGACGAACATTTAAGGAGTTTTTGGCATATTCGCTGAATATGAGACAAAATCGTGTCTTCGCTTACAATGGCTGGCATAGGGTGATATATAAACACATAACGGTAATAAATAAAAATGGAACCATGCGTCTGATAACCGGTAAAAGCTAATAAAGTAACTTGGTTTGGTGAACAACATATAGAAGCCTACCTGTAAGTGTCGCACAGCTGGTAAGGGCAAGGGCGAGCTGTGAGGCGCGCCATTAGCCAGGCGGTGTCATAGCGTCCTGTAAACAAAGCCCACTCCCTGGGGGTAAAGTTTCGCCCGTGGTCCCTCGAATACACATCCGCTCCTATTGTAATTACCAATTTACAGTTTACAGAGAGAGAGAGAGAGAGACGGGGGTGGAAAAATAAACACAAATATAACAAAAAAGTGAGTACAAGCAGATGTCTCTATGTGGTCACGCATGCTTGTTAGTTTGTATAAAGAGTCCCATCCTGTAAGAGCCAATTTGACTATGCTAGGTTGGAGCAGTGCATGTTTATACTTTGTGAATCTATTTTATTTGTATTATATTCCCGCCCGGAGTATGTGCCCTCTACAGGCACCAGGTGAACCCTGAAAAGAAAGAGGGAAAGGGGAAGGGGTGTGTCTGACTGGAGAACACAACTTTTGACGCTGTTGCTAGCTTCCTACCCCTTACTCTATTCCCAATGCGTAAGTTTGTAAAGTAAATTCAACCCATTCACTTTATTTATTTGGACGTCGTTATTTTTCTTTAACGGAACGCTACCACGAAGGTCAAGAATCCCCGGTCAGCACCGCAAGTGATCAAGATAAGACCAAACATAGGAACCAGCGGTCACGATACATCCAGTAAGTGTGGGGTTATATGCCGTATGTTGACACACCTGCCATAATGAGCGAGCGCACACATTCTAGGCGGCCCTGCATGGCCGCTTTCATCAGAGCCGTGAAGCCGTGGCAGTTTCTCTTCTCGATGTCCAGCCCACAGTAGTGGTTCAGCAGGTAGTTGGTGATGGTAATGTGGCCTTTGGAGAATGAGAAAGATTAGCGTAGGTTCCCTCCAACACATCATAGATTAGTACTGGCTTCCAAAGCAGCGCTGCCTTGGGCACAGCAGTTTTAGTAGCTAAAACAGTTCCAATATAATGTATTTATTCTGAATTTCCTCTGCATAAATAAACAAATACATAACTATAAATAAAGAAAATCAGGATAGAGTTAGTAAAGCAGGGTTAAGAAAGGGTTAATATATAAATAAGTAGACAATACAAATCCTGTTTACTCTCAGACGTCAGTGTGTAACTATGTGCGGTGTATAGATGTACAGTAAAATAAATATGTTATTTAACCAGATTCGTGAGTATGGTTTGTCCATCTGCATAGCTCAGCCCCCCACGCTGCCTGCCTGTCTTTATCCTGGACACCAGCCTCTGTGAGTCAGCATGCTCATCTGCACACAGGAGCGTGTGCATGGGAATGTGCCTCACCTGCTTGGGCAGCAGTGATGAGAGCAGTGTTTCCCTCGGTGTCCTGCCAGTTGATGTCCAGATGGGGACACTGAGAGAGAGCCATGACGACATCAACGTAACCCTGGGAACATGCCACCAGCAGTCCTGTCTGAGTGAGTGAGTGAGTGAGTGAGTGAGTGAGTGAGTGAGTGAGTGAGTGAGTGAGTGAGTGAGTGAGTGAGTGAGT
>JAODUH010004459.1:0-33326 GCA_027564835.1 Typhlichthys subterraneus | reverse complement strand
GAGAGAGAGAGAGAGAGAGAGAGAGAGAGAGAGAGAGAGAGAGAGAGAGAGAGAGAGAGAGAGAGCGAGAGAGAGAGCGAGAGAGAGAGAGAGAGAGAGAGAGAGAGAGAGGTGTACATGAAGAAAGGTGAGTCGTGGAAGGTCGAGCAGGAGAGGGAGAGCAAAAGTGAGAGACAAAAAAAAGAAAAGAAAATGGCAAACAGAAGAAGATTACTTCCAGCTCTAATGATGAGTCTGGGCTCTCCACTCCCACACGCTGCTGTCAGAGCACAGCACACACAGAATAATGCAAAGGAAAAGAGAGGCTGACACCACACTGACACACACGCACACACACACACACACTCATGCACACGCGTACACACACACACATACATTCGCAATGCAAAACGAAGGGACAACAGAATGAAAGAGAGGAACCACGAAAAGGAGTGAATTATTTAGGACCGCCCTACGACAATGCAAACCATGGCAATAGTGTGGCGGTAAATAATTCATAATCCAAAAAGAAACAATAGCTCAATCGTGTTTTTCCCTTTTTTTTAGTTTTTTCTCTTTTCAGAGGGAGACTTGTTGAAGGTGAATTAGACGTTGTGGAGGTTGGAACTGGTCCCCAGCTGTTCCGTGAAAGTCTTGGAAATGAGCGTCGAGGGTCTGTAAGATAAGTCTGATCTCACCTCATCCGAAAACCCATCAAAGGGTTCATGCATTTTCCTTCACAATGGAACAATCTTTCCCTCGCATTGCCTCCGCCACTGTTTGGTGGGAAATGTCAGGGCTTGAAGCCGCTCAAGGGGAAAAACACAGACTTTCAGACATGAGACTGAAAGAAAGCAGGCGGCATTTTAGCATAGGTCTGGAAGCGCGAATGGAAAGGGGCGGCAGATATGGGTTATGGGTAATGGAGCAGTCTGTGTTACTCATATCAGTCCGTGACACCTGAGAAATTAGCTTTCATCTCATTATCCCACACGCAGCACCAGGGCCTGCCATTTATCCTTTTATACAACCAGGGCAATCTGCGTCTGTTTACATGCATGTATGTGCATATCCTATAGCTTGGGTACAGCCATGTCATTGCAGTCACTGACAGAAGACTAGATATGGACATGATAGAAACACTGCATCACCGACACGGAGAGAGGAGTGGACTCAAACACTAAATATCCACTACATCCCAGACATAATTATTACTTTTTTATGTTGTTGTTGTCCGTATCGTCTGACCATGTGACCCAGATGAACGACTGTGGCTTGCTCGCCCTCCATAAATCTCCACCGTCCAAGTGACCACGGCGGTCACGCTTGAACCGCTCACAGTGGACGGAGGCCCGCAAACACACAAGACACACACACACACACGCACGCACACACACACACACACACAAACACGCGTGGTCTCATCACAGGGCTAGTGGTCATGCATGGCCGCTGAAGCGGCAAGCAAAGGAATGTTCTCCCGGCCCCTGGCAGCCGGTGGAGCCGCTGCTCGGCTCCAGACCGCTGTGTCTCTTCACCTCTATCTGTCGGGACGCTGTCCGTTTGTTACCCAGATCCACGCGCCTCATTCTGCCGGTTACAGTCCAGTGACGGCACAAACAAGGCATGACCGCAGTGCTGTAAAATCTCCTACACCCAAACCAGGCAGAAAAATGCTGCCCTGTCCAAGCGTGTGTGCGCGTGTTGGGGGTGGGGGGGTGGGGTAACAGGCCCCTAATGTACAAAACAGTTTTTTCTTCCTCCTTGCCCATCCACGTATACACACTTGGTTGCAGTATCTAAAGTGTGGTCAGATATTACTGTGAATAACTAAAACTCATGGTGTTTTGCCATGCAAAGTGACTACAATAATATTGATTGAAACTACAGTATTTCTTAAGATCGGTGTCACTCTGTTTTTGGAAAGGATTTATTTTGAAACATATGAAATTGCACAATTCCTTCTATTCTATTCTAATGTGTGACAGTTTGAAGAATGCAATAGGGAGGAGAAAAGGAAATGCAATGAAAAAACAACCAACATAGTGGAACACAGAGGGAAATGGCTATGAGAGAAGGACAGGACAGTAGTGTAAAGGGTTATACATTTTTATGGCTCCAGAACGCATTATCATTTAATAGGGCCACATTCTTCTCTGTGTGATTTAATATTAGAGCGCAGCAGTGCAAACTCCTCTTTTAATATTTATAATGCTCTCCTTGTCCCCGGACTTGGGCTCCTTTAATAAATGAAGGGAGTTCAGGGCTTCAATGAACCACTGTGAGGCTCAAAAAGTTACTTCTGAAAACCAATCCCAGGTTTTCAAGTGTCATTTCACTTAACGCCGGTTTTATGTGGGGTTGGCTGAGGAAAGATTATGGAGAAGAACGATGTAGGCTACAAGATGAGCTGTATGGTTGGATTCGTGCACGCAAAAAACCAAAACAAAGAATAATAAGATAAAAAACAGTAAGACACTAAGTTTCCCATTATTTTCAAATCAATCTGTGTGCACCAGATCACTGTCGTGCGAAACTGCGTCAATAAAGCATTTTATTATAGTGATTACATACAGTACAACTACGTGCCAAATTTGCCGTAAAATTGTTTCACAGCGTAAATGCAGTGTTTTAACATGGCGCGTAAAGCTTGCAAAACATCTTACATTAAGCACATGGTCTGACTGAACTAATGCATCTAAAGTGTTATCTTTAATACAAACATATTAGTCATCAGGGATTAGAAGTAGCTCTTTGCAGGAAAAGGGGCTTGTGGGAAATGTAGTCTTTTACTCAGGAAAATTCAAATTGCCTGTAATTTGCTTGCGTTATATATTATAGACACATTTGTGTAGCTTGGTATTTATATCCATATCCCGTATGATTGCATTTCTGCAGGTCACATGCTATGTAATTAAGTACTTAATAACCACTTATGAGGTTCACCAAGGTGGTGGAGATGTGCAACGGGACGTGAAAGTTAAGTCATTAGCCTCCTTATCAGTTCAACTAAATGCTTATTTATTTCATCAAGGGCTCAGCTGGAGAGAAACGCTCACATTCAGGAATGATGTACATGTCTCCTGCTAATATAAAGTCAATATATCCACCACGTACACACACGAATACCAACCAACCTTCTCTAATTGTAATGCCTGCAAAAATGACCATGAGGTACACGTAGGCTTGAAAGACGATCTACTTTCATAAAATGACAAGTCAAGATACTTTCATCTTATTTACCCTCAATAGACATTATATAAGTAGGATAGCATGCTAACTTGCTAACCTGGTCAGGCTTTGCCTCTCTCAAACATTCCTTACTTCTTGGTTCTGTGCCAACCTTCGCCCAATATGTATTTATATTTATTACAGGTTGCAAGCAATATTGTCAAAAAAGTGAGAGCGTTACTGCTTCCATATCCAGCGGCGCCACCTACAGTCCCACCGCGGCATACGAATCATGAACGTGACCAACAGTTTTACAACCAACATCAACCTTGTTTATCATCGTGCGTGATAAGAGTAAGAATGAGACCCGAAGCAAAGAGCCATTTGTGTTGGTTACTTGGCGTACACAGCTCTGAACCAGGTAGGGGAGGGGTGCTGGGGTGGGTGCAGCTGACCGCTAGGATGATGGAAGTGCACTTTAGCTTTGCGTCACTCCCCGTGACACAGACAACTTTGTTTTTGTGCACCCAGGGTGCCTCCTGATCACATGAGTGGCACATCCAGGCCGAGGTGGAGTGTACCTCCTGCTGCTCTCAAGTGCCTGCATGCTCTGCGCTGGCACCGGGAGGGAGAGGTCGTGGTGCGCCACTGAGTCAGCTGACACTTTAAAGGGCAGGACTTAGAAACACAGTAATGCCGCGGCACCATTATCTGCCCACCGCCGCGTTAAACTTGAAAGGCTTGAGGACAGCCACGATTACGAGTCAGTCTAGCCATAGAGAGAGGGGTATCAGATCTGATAGCTGTTTGGGGGATTTGCATCTATTAATGCTACACATCACAAGCCATTAGTGTTTCCGAGATAAGTGCAAAAGCAGGGATTGCGGTCTGAACGACGGCCCGGCTTCCGTCACAAGGCTGAGATATGTGCTCCTTTTCACTATTTTCATGGTAAGCCTCTCTTAGCTCTCATTTTCACCACACACCGTCACTCTTTGAACAGTTAAGACCGACAGCAAACCGGGCTTGTTTGAAATGGAATCAACCAATCGAAAGATCCCTCCTTTTTTTCTCATTCTCTAATTCAATAACAGAAGTGCTGTAATGTTATCCATTCGTAGAATTACTTTTCCAGCAGCGTCGCAGCAGACATTTAATTCTAACCTATTGTCTTAAATATGGATTAATCCGACGTGTGGTCGGATCCACCACATCCGTATGTCAAATAATATATCTAAAAAAAAACCTACCTACACACACACACACGCATGCACGCACACACGCGCCCGCACACACACACGCCCGCGCGCGCACACACACACATAGGTACACCCATTACCACTTCTCTCAAAACATATCACATCAGTAAACATTGAAAGTCTGCCTTTTCGCTGCCTCAGATATACTGTGTCTCTGTGTAGCTGCAGGCTGCCATTGGTCAGATCAATAAAGCACCGCTGGGGCTTGGACTTTTAGAGCCCCGACGTCCTTGTGTCTGGCGCGGGAACGTGCCTGGGACTGAACGTGTGCGAGCCTGTGGCCTTGTCACTGCGTCGGCTTGTGTGCTAACACAAAACAGGAGATAACCCAATGCATGACACCGCAATCATCATATATACTTCATAATACTTCTCAATCGGCGTATATGTATATACTTAACGTCTCATGTATTTCACCGCTGCTACAGCGCATGTGAATGTGATCATTACAAGTGATTATAGGGAAAGGGGCATATGTGCAGTGTGTTATTATTTTGAACAATAAGTGACAGCATACGTAGACTGTTTCTGGTAACGTTATACACATACAGTGTAGTTTATACACCATGGGCAGGTTCTTGAGAATGAGCAGCATTATTCTATAGTCACATTCAGCAATGAAGAGCAGCGGAATAGTTTTGTGCCGGCACTGTAGATTATTTCTTGATGCTTCTTAAAAGAAAAAAGGACAAATCACTAACTTACAGTAAGTTAGATCAAATACTTTGAGATCACATACATCCATTACATTGAACATAATAGGAAAGCACCCTATATCCTGTGTTTAGCTCTCCTCACACTGACTGTTAAAATGAGCTGAGATTGGAGAAAAGAAAAGAAAGTGGTTTGTCCATTATAGCCAACTTTCTGGCGGCGGAGACAGAAGAGTCAGCCATTTGCATCAGATGCTGAATCTGCTGCCAACATCTAAAGATTCCCCGGAGGGCCCCCAGACGCACGCGGGTGTATTCTGAACACAGAGCAGATGCACTTACGCTCTTCTACCTATGTGAATTAGGGAGAGACACACATGTGTGTTCATGTAAATGGCTCTGCCATTGTTGTCAATCTGTGCGTGCGCGTGCTTGCGGCTGTGTGCGAGTGCCGTGCCGTGCGTGGTCAATTTCATGCTGGGTCAGAGTGCATTAATTAGATTCTGAAAACAAATTACTTCAGCTAATCATTCAATACAAAGTACCGTGGAGCGGGACACTATATGAATATTCAACCACCTCTCTCTCCCTCCCTCCCAAGCTCCTTCTCTCAGACATTGTGGTCAGTCAGGTACGGCCATGAATTTATAAGCAACATCAAATAATGAATATGAATTAATTTTGTCATTTGATTATTGTAAATACCCTAAATAAACAACAACAATAACAACAACAACAACAACAACAAGCTATCAAATGAAAATCAATATTAAAATTAATCAGAGGGTGATAAGGGCAAATCTAACGATTCAAAATCAAAAATATTTCAACCTATAGAGTAGCCGTCGTCAAGTATACATTTAAGTACAATCTAAATGAACTGCTTGATGTTCTGCGTTGTGAGGCCGAGCTGGCTGAAGTCTGCCAACACCAGTTCAACAGACGTATGACCTGAGGGAGAGCAATAAAGCGAATGAGCATAGGATGGAAAGCTAATTTCAGCGAATTAGGCCACATGTTGTGCACGTGACCATTTTTGAGGGGCTGTGTGGTCTTCGGCATTTGCTTCAACTACCCCACTGACACCGGGATGTAATGAATAGAGGAGATATTTCATGTAATTCATAGCACCATTTCTAGCATCTATGAGTTCTCATTGCTCTTTCCATGCTTTATTACAAACTGATGTAATAACTCTTCCCCAAAGCATCGCAATGTGACAGCTCATCAATAAACTCACTCAGCGTATGTGGAAGATCCATCACATTAGTTTTTAATCCCACCTGCGCTGCATAGCTTTATGGGCTGAAGAGAGGTTAGCAAAGGGTAAAAAACAGCAAAGGAAAGCCACGTACCTAGTCCAATTTTGAAATGTGTCCACCCCCCCCCCCCGCCCAGGAAAAAAAACAGGGGAACTGTGACTGGGGCATAGCCTTTATGGTTTAAACACAGTGACCAACCGGCTGCGTAGACACCGGCCTCCAGAGAATGTCTAACTCATCTCAAGGCCTATAGCCTATATGCCCTACATTTACAAGCAGATCAATAGCTATGAAAGCAAGCATTTAGCAATCCTTCCCATGAATGGAAATGGCTCTTCCAAATTTTAGCTAAACAAGGGTTTGTACTCGCTCTAATGCAGACATAATTGCATTTAATCTTGTATTATTGAAAATGTGTCACCACAGTTCAAAATTGCCTAGAAATGTACAGCAATTGTCACTTAACTAATCTTGCCTACATCTATGTTAGATTTTTTGTTATTTTACATTTGGTAAAACAATATTTTGTGATATTCATGTGCAGTTCTAGTTTGTATAGTCCCTGTCTGATATTGTATCGCTTCTGGATCCTTATAAATAATACAGTATTATGTTTACAATATGTTCATACTGTATTTATTTAGAGACTAATAAGTCGTATTCGATATAAATTATAAAGTTGCCAGGATGTACAGTATGATTGAGTTTAACTAATTGGTAATCAAGTTGAGTCTTTAGATGGCAAATCAGGGTTAAAATATATCATGCCTTTGTGTGATCATCATCATCATCATAATTTTCGTCACATACATAAGTGATACAATTTTATCAATATTTTCTTCATTTCTGAATGTATTGTTAAAGCTGCAACATCTTCTAGTAAGGACTAATTTGAAACAAGGATTATTCCAAACTCTTGAATCCAGGTAACATCCATTGCCCCTTCCTCTATAGTTCCTCTCCAAAGTCAATCTTATCCATTGCAAATGTTCTTTGTATTTGCGTAAAAAATGTAGTAGATTGTATTGTATTAGAATTATAATCTAGCCAATCTATAACCATGATGATCACCATAGCAACCTTCATAGAATGACAGTTAAAACATCAGGTGGCAAAAAAGTCAAATGAAATTGTGGTGATTTAACTGTACCTCCTGGGTTATGTATGTGCTTTGAATTAGAGCCGCTCAGAGTTGTTGGCCTACATCCTCACTTAAAAAAAACGAAAAACCTTCCCACTCCTTTATTTCTCCCAGGAAAAAAGTGAAAGACCTAAGAAAAGAAACCATTCTGCCTCGGCAGAGGTGGAAGAGGTTTTTTTTGTTATTTTCTGCACTTGGAAACACATGGCATAAGTAATCATTGTCTCCAACACAGCAGGCCTTTTTCTCAGCAAACGTTGGCTAAAGGATGGAGCATTGGCCACAGGAAAGCTGATTATTGAGAGGCAAATATTAACCTTCAGCTTTGCAAGGTCAAAGCTAATTTGTTAAGACATAAAAATGCATCGGGATTCTTTTAAAAGTCTGTGCTCGCGGAGGGTCTGTGGGGCTGGCAGGGTGGGCCAATGACATTGTGTGGACCTCATGATACTTTGTGGAAGAGTTATTATAGCTATTAAGCTTGGCTGGGCTACGGGAGTGTTTGGGTGTGTATGTGTGTGCGGCCGGGTGGGGTTGGCAAGGCTGCCAGTTCTTCATTATCATAGTGAATTACATACAGCAGGTTTGACATGAAATGAATGAAGATGAGGAGGAATCCTTCACTCGCTTGGAGCTGGTCCAGAGGTCACACACAGTCACACTCAAAGTGCCATAAACACACTGCTGTGACCTGATTATGTGGAGTAACCAGATTCACATAAACAACATGATCACACACAGTACATTGCTGGGCTGAATCAGGTGAAGCATACAGTATGCAATTATTGAAACATCTGACATGGCTTCAGCACACAGATACAATGTGTGCAACACAATAACATATGTTTCAGTTGGAGCAACAATATAAACAGGAACCAAGATTTGGACTAGCAAGGTCTAAAAGCCTGTTTGACCTCAGCAAGACACGTCGTTTTTTAAACTTGCAATGTGACGTTACAGTATGTTATTTGCGTTGTACAGTATATGCAGCATATGAACAAGGGACGTCAGATGATTAAATTGTGTTTATACTGTACACCTATCGTATCGAGGTCAAATTTCCCTGGAGTCTACAATACACTTTGTCACTGTTTGTTATTATTAATCAGATTGTGGGATGCTACTTAGGCCTGCATCTGCTAGAAGAACAGATCATATCAGAGGCTGATATGTGGATTTGTATGCCTGATGTACCAATGGTTCTCACAGCGCTGGTACATCCAGACCCTCTAAACAAAGAATTAAGGGGGGAAAAAAGAGGGATATTATGTTGTAAGCAAATTGAATGTCATTTGATTGTCTTCCAGTCACGGCATAACTTATTAGGGAGAATACAGAGCTATAGGAGAAAAAAAAATACTACTAATAATAAAACATGCATCTCCATCCAAATGACCATTTAAATACTCAGCCAGGCAGAGTTGCCCTGTTGTTCTGCCGATCGTGTTGTCATGGCAGCTAACTAGCCTCATTAAGATATTGGACCGAAGGATCACACTCTTGACTCTCACAGAGCACTGCAATCAGAGACACTGAAGGCGTGGGATTGCTCTACGAATGCTTCATGTCTATTCTTACAGCTACTGTATGATACTGTATACCCTCTATAAAGTGTGATATGTCAAAATGCTACAGTTACCTCAATTAAAGATGTGCAACATTTCCCATGTGAAAACCATACTGCATCTATTGTTGGTAGATAAAGCGTCTCTCTATTCAACCATTTTTACAATTCCACTTGCATTAGATAGTCCAATTCATCAGACATTCCGCATGGCTAATGGAGTCAGGTCTTTAGGACGGAAGGTCAGCCCTTTCTTCCGTTTCATATAGCCTGCCTGAACGGCTTATCCCTGAGCAATGTCTCTTGGTATTAAAGCCCATTTATGATAAAGAATGAAAGACAGAAATTAATAAGACAAAATGAGACACACTATAAGACAAAATAACTCATCGGGACATGTTCACTGTGAGGCCTTAATCCACATATTTCCACATATAAACACACTGAACAAAACAACTTCGACACAAAGCTGCCTGAGTGCACACAGGACTTGTGTAAGGTCCGCTAATCAGTGAAGGAGAATCATGAAAGCAGATATTGTAGCATTGTGTGCCTCAGTGGAGGGTGAGGCAGGGCAGCGCAGATTCCCTGATGAAGCAGCGCGAAGTGAGCTGCTCCTGTGTCTCTATGCAGCAGAACACACGCATCAGAGGCGGATGAAGGCACAATGATGTGCAATCACCAAAAAAACATTTGGGAGGATGTTATCTAACAGGCTCTCAGAGGAAAGAGATGCAAGAGAATGCAATAGAGGGAAGCAGCGCTGAAAGAGCAGAGTGTGAAAACTATTATTAATTGCTGTGGTTTTGCAGGCTGAAATTCAAAAGAAAAAAATAATAAACATTTATAGTATTGTGATTCATTTAGCTGTGTGGGCCGCACGTGCATGGGATGTTTATGCATGTGTGTGGCCCGCAAAGCATTCGTTTGCATCTGAGATGCTGGTGCTTAGTGTGACATGCAGTATGACAATATCATATATAGAGCCTACAAACAAAAGTACAATAAAATAATAATGTTTGACTGTACTGTAAAGTTGTAGTAAAAAGAGAGAGGGCCAGAAAATATCACATTAAACTGTGTACTATAATAATATTTGACTGTACTGTGAAGTTGTAGTAAAAGGATAGAGGGCCATACAATATAATATTTAACTGTATACCATAATACTATTTGATGGTGCTGTGTGAGTTGTAGTAAAAGGGCCTGAAAGTAGCAGTATACCATTATTGGAGAGCTCCCTGAACCCTCATAACAAAGTAACACGCAAGGAACACAACGTGCTAATCAAGGAACAAAAGACAGCTGGTGAGAATCGGATGGAACATTAAGGAGTGCATACAGAGGCAGAAACACAACAAGGGTCAAATCCCCTAACACCTACTGCCTGCTCCTCATTAAATAAGTAGCCTGCGGTCACAAATCTGTCCTTAATCTTTCCTTAAGGGAGTTTGAACACAAACCGGCCAAGATTTTATTGTTCGGAATGGATACGTATTTTTTTATTACTACTACTATGGAAATGACTAATGTGGCCTCTCGTGTCTCTCATTCTGTTCCAGGACCTTACAACCTCTTGTCTATGGAGTCGTCATTTCCCCCCGGCTAAAGAAGATTGGTTCAAGGATATCTGGAGTTATAAGACCTCTCAGATGGAGCTTTTTTTTTAACGAACAGGCGGAGCAATACATGGTTGTTATGCAGTAGAGTACAGTGGCCATAGCATAGCTGGGCTTTATCTTTTCCAGTGACCCACTACAGCATTTGACGCTGTGTCAGCTCTATCTTGTACGTTGTTGTGGTTACGGTCAGTAGGCCTACGTAGATTTAATTAAAAAAGCACTTTTAATAAACATTGTCATGTGTGCATGCTGTACAACATTGGATTATGTAATATATCATACCATGCTCATAGAATGTGGTCTGGCTGCAATGTTAGCTGAATGCAAAATAACGCTGTGGAATGTCTGAGCTGGTTATGGCCGGGCGCCAACCTACACTACGCGAATAGACCTTAAAGCAACGGCGGGGCTCATTAGAGTGAATACTGTATGTGGCCCAGTGAGAAAGAAGAAAACAGCAATAAAGCAAGCTCCTGTAAGATACATGGGCGTCAAAGGGAAGAAGACATAGTTTGTGCAGCTGTGAGGGGGTACTGTACCTCTGTTGCCAGTGATTGAGGGGTCGTGGGGGTCTAAGAGGGCAGAAGTATCTGCTGTGAGATGGGGGGGAGGAGTGGATGGTGGCAGGGTGGTGGTGGTGGGGGCTTCTGGGGGACAGACACACAGACACAAAAACAACACAACACGTATAAACACATACACAAAGGGGACAGTTAAAACTAAAAACAAAACACAGTCACAGGATACAATGTAATGGAAAAGCAAAACTGGAAAAATGGGGATACAATTAACTAAAGGCTATTATTAACATGCAAAATAAACATACAGCACCCACTGGATGACTATTGTTAATCAAATGTGAATGGATTCTTCATCTTTCGTGGATCAATTAAGGAGGATGAACTCTGTTAGCAACCACAGTTCATGTGTGACCCAGTCGGAATGCATTAATACTCAAATTGCATGGCAGTTCAGGAGTGCCAAACATCCCTGTGCGATGTGGCTATCAATGAATAAGGCCTGGGTCAAGGTTTACACCTGTCTTTTAAGAAGCTGACATGTTTGGGAAACTGATGAATAATGGTTTATTCATTGTTTGTGGACAAATGTGGGGCATGCAGTTTCCGTTGTTCAGGAAGGAAAAAAAAAAATAAACTAATGTTTTGTCACACAATATAGTGTTTACCTATGGTAAGGCGTTTGTGTTCTTTATTGATTAATGTAGCACTGTCAACGCAGTGCTATTTTGGAGAAGTGTAAAATTGATCAACAAGCAGAGATAAGTGAGTAAATAGGATTACACACTGATGTTGGTGGGTGATACCTAACCTACCCTTAAGCTAGACAAACATCATATTAGACACAGCTACAGTAATAGCCCTGTGTATGTTTGAGATTATTCTGAAGCTTGGAAGCAAAGCTCAATTACTGCTTTTGGACATCTCCAGTCAGTGATTCATTTAAACTTGTTTTATCCTTTAATGTGTGGCCATGATTAGAGCAGATTTGTCTGATGCAAACCCTAAGGAAGTTTCTTACACCAAATTAAATGATAATACATAATTCAAACTGTAAGATATACATGGACAAATGGAATATGGCAATTGCAAATCTACTGTACATTATATATCTATGTAAATTGTGTAAAGCTGATTATAACCAGTGAACTGTAAGATTTCTGTCCCAAAATTAATGAATACATTATACATATGCAAACTAAAAGTGGGCTTTTTTTTCTGCTGTAGATTACAGGTCCAGACCAAACATTACTATACAAACATTAAACAGCACATCTACAATATCTGAATACATTTAAATGATGTGAGCGTTTGAAACAATATTAATAGAAACTAACAAGGGCACCATGGGTTCTAACAACTCCTCACAACAATACAGTGGTGGTACAGTGAAAATGCAATTGTGACTGCACAAATGAATCGAATGTTGACATTACGATTATGATTCATTCTGCGCCATGTTCGCTGTCAGTCACTGCGGGGACAGCCTGCCCTGTGGAAAGCTGTTTGACTTTGGTCTGAGATGAGTGGTAAAACTGCTTAATCCAAAGACATGTTTCTATACGGTCACATATTACTGCAGCAGGAAAGCGTGAATTGAAACATTGTGTGACAAAGTTAATGAGGTTATAGTGGCGCCACGGCTTTTATGTTTACGTCTGTCTGCTATTTTACGGTCAGCCGGAGGCTTCTAATTGGCTGCGGTGCACCTTCACACTGTCCTATGTGTCTGGGTGACATTTCAGCCACAGCGTGCATCACTAGGCGGCTAAGTGCACGTCTTACGCAGAGATGGGAAAGGGGGTGGGGGGAGGGGAAGGGAGAATGGCTCTGCGTTGCCGAGAAACCATTAAAAAGGCATTTTCCAAGAGTTATGGCAGCAATTGTGAAAGGCTAAAATGTGTGCTAATCACTGATGAAGGGCAGGAACAGACTGAGTGCCATTTGAGGAGAGTATGTAATGAATCTGGATCGGATTCTTTAACCCACCGATACCCAATTACCTATTTTTGAGGCTTAAAAGTTGTCAGCTTTACAGCATCCCGTCATTAGGAGCATTGGTTTTTCTTGTTGTTACACTGGGTTGGCATTTCAGCGCATTGTCAAATGGACACAGAGACTTTGGCACGCAGGACACTGACAGTATAGCTAATTAAACCTTCCACTGCTTTGTTGTCGGAGATCACATCAGGGAACAGGGAAAGGCCTGGGTGGATGGGAAATGCAACATCTGTAGAGAAAGTTTATCTCTTAAAGTCTTACGATTTGAAGATGATTAAAGTCTTAAAGGTCTGAATTAGGATTATTTGATGGTCAAACATGGCACTGATTACATTATATATAACTGGGCACATTCTCTTTTCAAATTGCGCTGATTGTGATACTGTATAAACAGCAAACCTATAGCAAATGCATTAATTCTAATATCCTTTATTACATTATTGGACATCGACGTAAACTCAAGGTCAAGAGCTCTCTATTCCAGTGCCGGATATTTCCCAGTGCCGCCCTGATGTATTCTGATAACAGCACGCCTCCCATATGTTGCTGTAGCATGTGCAATGACCAGCAGCAAACAATTCATTAAGTATTGATGCTAACCTTGCTAGCATCCTTCACCTAGCGCTGCTCCCAGTGATCACTGTAAAACCACCAGGGACAGTAAAGACATTTTATTCAATATAAGAACTACAGCTTCTAAAAAAACATGCAATAATGAAATATTGATATTTATCAGAGCTTGGGTTTCTGCCAAAAAATGAAAAAAATAAACAGAAAAAAAAATAGAAAATGTAACAACTGAACATCCCAAGGTCCAAAATCATTAAAAAATAATTACCCATGTTTCTTCCCAAACTATTAGATCACACTTTTTTGTAACAAAAGACAAATAATCTACAATCCATTAGTTACATGTCTTATTAAGTCAGGGTTGCTGTTGACGGTTGCTTATTGCAAGAACACAGAACATTTCTGAATCGCAGCATGCATGCAAGCTAGACACAGTGCAATAATGGCATTTGGTAATAATGTCTTCATCGTCACACATATGGCCTGCTGAGTAGTAATGACATTATCACAAATATGACCTGCTGAGTAGTAATGACATAGACACTGCAATGTAAACACCTACAGTATATACTGCAAACACATAATACTCTATTTGTCAACCAACTGATGTATTTCAGCAATTTCATTTCTGAGACCAACCACTTGTCAGTTCACTGCCAACTGGAAAGCTCAACAGAATGAGTGCAGTCAGCTGGAGAAAGAAATACCATGGCAACTGTAGCTAGGCGTAACTATTGTTCTGTCAATGTACTGTATAGAGCGTACTGTGCATGCCATATCACTCATTTACAAATTAATAAACAATTTACCGGCCAAATAAACCAAAACAATGATGACAATTTATACTTCATCAGACAGTTGCTAGCAACACTTAAAGTCTCAGGGGCCGTAAGCAATTTTGTGGTTTGCGTGTTGGTAAAGTTCGCCACCAGTGGGTATGTCTCTTAAGAGGAGGGAAAATATTATATACTTGACACTTATAATAATCCTATTTGCAATTTCAAAACAGGCCACATCCCTTGCTGGTTGTAGGCTTTACCAACAGAGGGAAAGGAGATGCTTTTTTCTATTTTTTAAGCAGCTATTATTATTTAGCGGCGAAAGACAAATGCTATCTGTGGCTGTAGGACGGATGGGAGAAAAAGCAATCTGTTTTGCCTGACACTGAATCCCTTTATCCTCCACCTCCTCTGGCGTTCCAGGGAATTACTTCCTGGTGATATTCTTGAGAAGGCAGCACTGAAACCTGCCTCCATTACACTTTCCCCCTTTTTCTGTATGTGTTTGGTGTGTGTTAGTGTACTGTATGTTGCTGTGTGTGTGTGTGTGTGTGGTGGTGGTGGTGGTGGGGGGTGGGGGTGGGGGGGGGGGGCATGAGGATCTGGGACACAGGTTTATTTAAGGAAAGGCGTTGGTGGCATTTGTGTCACCCAAGGCCCTTCTTTGCCCCATGAGAGGCAGCACCACTAATCACACGTATAGCGCGCGTGCAGTATGCAGATCAGGAGGTGATGCCATCCTTTATGCCGAGGCAGCTGCTGCTGGGTTTAAAGTCAGGGCAACACTGTGCAATTCATTAAAACTAATGCCCATATTTGACTCCATTTCAGTGTACTGTACATTTTTGGGAAAATATACAATTATTCATATACAGTTATAGTATGTACAGTACCCAATACATTTCATGCTTAACTAATGTGTCCACCATGACTCACCGTAGACGAAAAGCACATATTCAGCGCTGCTGGTTCCCAGGTGGTTGCTGGCCTCACAGCGGTAGGTGCCGTTGTCTGTCTTGTTGAGGGAGGTGAAGGTCAGCTCTCGGCCCTCCACGATCACCCTGTCCAGGTCAGGGAGCTCCACGTTATCCTTGGTCCACATGACAGGATCTGGCCTGGGCGGGGGGGGGCAAGAGATATTTTATCCTATTTGTTAAAGACGAAGCAATTTAACACGCCTGCAACCAATGCTTTTTATAGCTACTGCTATTTTTTACCTCTTGTTTGGCTTTTACCCATTACAATAAAACACACATCACCATACACATACAGTATGTACTACAACATGCTACAGTGGAATACATAGCTTAGAGCCAGCCTTTAGCCTTTACAGTAAAATATGTTAGTAATGCATTCCACAGTTGACAAGCCTTTGGGGCATACTGCAGCTGTCTGACAGAGGCCTCACATACAGAACTGTACAGGACATGGGGGTGGGGGCTGAGATGACTTACGAAGGGTTTCCCTTGGACAAGCACTCCAGCTTCATGTAGTGACCCTCCTGAGGGATGGCTTGTGAGTGGATGATCTCCACACGAGGTGCATCTGGCCAACACAGGAGCAGACGAAGTTGTGATTCGAAGTCACGTTCAGTGGCTTGTGTCGGGTGTTACCCCGAGCGCTACAAAGATGCTGCCGTCGGTTTGTCGTGATTCTTTTACCTCAATCTTACGGTATATATATATATATATATATATATATAAAAGTTACGTTATACAGTGTGTGAGGGTTGAATACGTTGTGTCTTTGTTTAACGTACCGATGCATTACAATGTGTGTGTGCATTATTTGCAGGTCTTGGCACATGCATGCATGTACTGTACAGTATGTATGCGTGTGTGTGTACATTATTTGTAGATCTTTGCGCATGCAGGCGTGTGCATGTGTGCCTGTGTGTACATTATTTGTAGGTTCAGGTGTGTGTGTGTGTTTGTGTGTGTGTGCGTGCGTGCGTGCGTGTGCTTTATTTGTAGGTCTAGGTGTGTGTGTGCGTGTGTGTGTGCGTGCGTGTGTGCTTTATTTGTAGGTCTAGGTGTGTGTGTGTGCGTGCGTGCGCTTTATTTGTATGTCTAGGTGTGTGTGTGTGTGTGTGTGTGTGTGCGTGCGTGTGCTTTATTTGTAGGTCTAGGTGTGTGTGTATGCGTGCGTGCGTGTACTTTATTTGTAGGTCTAGGTGTGTGTGTGTGTGTGTATGCGTGCGTGTGTGTGCTTTATTTGTAGGTCTAGGTGTGTGTGTGTGTGTGTGCGTGCGTGCGTGTACTTTATTTGTAGGTCTAGGTGTGTCTGTGTGTGTGTGTGTGTGCGT
The DNA here is from genome assembly GCA_027564835.1 of Typhlichthys subterraneus. Lineage (NCBI taxonomy): Eukaryota > Metazoa > Chordata > Actinopteri > Percopsiformes > Amblyopsidae > Typhlichthys > Typhlichthys subterraneus. Next base: position 16,502 of record JAODUH010004459.1, on the reverse strand, counting down.
GCATGCGTGCGTACTCACAGTGGACCTCCAGCACCTCGGTGGCTTGCTGCGGTGCCTGTGCCAGAGCCTCATGGTCCACTCTGCAGGTGTAGGCCACTCCATCATCGTTGCGGTTCACGTGCAGCTGCAGAGAGCTGCGCACGGTGAACGTCTTCCCGCTGGCGTTCACCACCTTGGGAGCACCTTGGGAGAGAGTGTCATGCATTGTCACCTTTTAACTGGGTGCTCTAATGGCCACAGCTCAACCTTATGGCCCTGTGGAAAGGGCAAAAAAGAAAAAAGACCCACAGTGCATCTTATGACCACACGGGGCCAGCGGTCTGCCAAGATGTTTTAAATGCAAAGGTACTGGACAGAGAAATGCATATGCATATGTTGACTATTCATTGCGTTTACTTTCATATTAATACTTATAATAATGTGTAATATTAGGGTCAAAAAGCAGCTGATTACACCAGTGTGTGTGCGTGTGCAGATTTTTATTTCTATTGTATATTTCGTTTTACACCGTTACCTGAATACTGTCACCTAAATACATGTGTTTTCCTAATAATAATAATAATAATAATAATAATAATAATAAAAATAACCATAATAATATGTCTCCTGTCTGTGGATCTACTTTTGGCTAGGCGCCTACACACCACCCACCACATCTCAATGTAGGGTCCAAAGTGTGTTACAGTAACAGTCCTCCCAATCCTACCTACTTCAGATTCACCCACCAGCTGGGCTGGAGCCTGGCAACTGCCACCAGGCAGCCAATTGCCGAGGCCCTCTTCTGATCTTTCATTTTGTCCAATCACGCTAAGTGTTTTGGGGGAGGTCTTTCCCTCTGCATTACACCTGCTGCCGATCTCTTCAATCACACCAAAGCCCACACGCTTGTACGCCCCTTCGGCTCTTCGTAGGGGTTTTTATCAAACTTTGTCTAACTTCCTCTCTGCCAGGGGTCCTCAAGTTTTTTCCCCCAACGGGCCAGCATCATGGCCCGCTGGTTGGTTTAGTTAGCAACAGCATTATAATGTAACTATTTTAGTGTAGCACAATGTTCAGGGCGGTGAAAAGTGTGGAATTCTGGGAACTGTTATTATTCCAGGTGAGCATACCTCCGGAACGGCGTTGTATGGGAACAGCGTTGCATGGGAACAGCGTTGTATGGGAACAGCGTTGTATGGGAACAGTGTTGTATGGGAACAGCGTTGTATGGGAACGGTGTTGTATAGGAACAGTGTTGTATAGGAACAGCGTTGTATGGGAACAGTGTTGTATGGGAACAGTGTTGTATAGGAACAGCGTTGTATAGGAACAGCGTTGTATGGGAACAGTGTTGTATAGGAACAGCGTTGTATGGGAACAGTGTTGTATGGGAACAGCGTTGTATAGGAACAGCGTTGTATGGGAACAGTGTTGTATAGGAACAGTGTTGTATGGGAACAGTGTTGTATGGGAACAGCGTTGTAAGGGAACAGTGTTGTATGGGAACAGTGTTGTATAGGAACAGTGTTGTATGGGAACAGTGTTGTATGGGAACAGTGTTGTAAGGGAACAGTGTTGTATGGGAACAGTGTTGAATGGGAACAGTGTTGTATGGGAACAGTGTTGCATGGGAACAGTGTTGTATGGGAACAGTGTTGTATGGGAACAGTGTTGTAAGGGAACAGTGTTGTATGGGAACAGTGTTGTATGGGAACAGCGTTGTATATGGGCTGACTTGATTGTTCTACTGACTATACACTCCTACGTCCCTCTCTCCACCTCTGCTCTGTGCATGCTGTCGTTGCTTATCAGTCGCTCCGTGATTGCTCAGTCACATGATTGACAGGTCTGCAGTGCTGACCGCGCTGAGCATTCTAGCGGCTGATCCATCAGCCGCAAGTTGTCACGAGCTCCCCCCCCCCACCCTAGGCTTTCTCTCCATCAGTCATGTTTGAAATAACTTTTCCACTCGTTCATTAATCGCCCCGTCCCCCGTCCCCGTCCCCCGTCCCCCGTCCCCAGCATGTGCAAAGTATGCACATGCTGTTTGAGTGGATGTGCGCATGACCCACACTGTGTGCCGTAGTTCGCTGCCATGTCGGGAAGCCCTATTGCTCCACACGCACTTGGCTGTCTGCTAATGGAATGTCCTGTCTGAGGACCTGAGGGAAGCCTCTATACAGTTTGTTGAAAAGATCATACTGTGTGTGTGCGCGTGTTTGCATTTAATGCATTAGTGACCTTACTCAGGCTGGACCAACCGGAATAAGTACAATAATATATCAGTTTTCTTTCTAATTCGACACATTTTTATGGCTTCATGAAGTCTTTGAGCCAAAAACGTTCTTAACCAGTCTTTAGCCATTAATTCCAAATAGGGATTTCAGGCGTGTCATTTTTTATTTCCAAAATGTGTTGATTCAACATTTTTGATGTGATTATACCTTACAGTGATGCATATATACTGTATATATATTTATATTTATACACAGTAATATATATGGTGTGTATAGAGAGATATATACTGTGTGTGCGTGTGTGTGTGTGCGTGCTTGTGTGTGTGTTAGAGTGTGATAGAGAGAGAGAGAGAGAGAGAGAGAGAGAGAGAGAGAGAGACAGGCCTAAATTAATCCGCCTTTCTAAATGTAATTACATTAAAATATTATGCTGTTCCTGACCACAACATCAGAATTTAAGGTATACTTTGCCTAAGCCACTAAGTCAGAGAGATCTATTTAAACATCCATTAAAACTCCTATTTCATGTTTCCTGCTAGAAAGATCGAACCTGGTAAAACCATACTTAATTCTGGTTCTGTTCTATAAGTCAGTCTGGAAACTTTTAATTCATAGTCACCATTGTAAAGGTGGTGCCACTATGTGTCAATCAATTCATTAGCAGGTGATTGGACCACCTTCAACTACTCATTACATACAAAAGTTTGACAGTGATTGTCAAATGCAACAGACAACCTTCCACCAATCAGAACAATTTTCACACACTGGCACCTAATTTCTGTCAGCAACTGAACAACATGCCTGGATGTTGATTGGGTGATGGCTCTGAATGGAAAGTTACTTACAGTATACACACTTACAGTATGCCAAGGGATAAAAGTCAGACATGTTTTTACCAGGCTAAATACAAACCAGGTTAGCAGAAAATACAGTCCTATGGGCACTTTAGACTCACAGCGGGCAGTTTGTAGTACTGTAGTTGCTGTACTGGCACAATACTGGGCCAATTAAATGAGTCATTTACTCTGAATATAGCTTGTCGAATCATTCAGAAGTGCCTACACCCATCAGCATCTAGAACACTCTTCATTGAATGCTCTCTGATTGCCAGTGAGATGGGGAAGAGCAGTTTCTATCAGGAACACTGAGTTTCCCATCGACATCACGGCCTGCGACGTTTCCTCTGTAAGACCCTAGCATATGGCATAGCAGCACTGGTGATTTAAATCGAATACAGTATGTCGTTGTCCAAATGTGTCGATCTGTGTTTACACACTGTGCTGCTGATGATGATGATGTTGTCTGCGTAGATTAAGTGTAATTTGTCCATAAATATCCTGTCACAATTTAGACCCAGCTGAATGGAGCTCTTGACATCTTAGCTACCATTAGAGCTCTCACCTGTCAATCACAATGATTCACCTGTCCGTCAGTTAGACACACACACACACACACACAAGCACAAACGTGCACGCACGCACCCACATACCTATATTCTGTCTGCCTCATGCTGTGCATACAGATAGATAGATAGATAGACAGACAGACAGACAGACAGACAGACAGACAGACAGACAGACAGATAGACAGACAGATAGATAGATAGATAGATAGATAGACAGATAGATAGATAGATAGATAGATAGATAGATAGATAGACAGAAGAACAGATGACATACAGACAGGCAATGCCATCATCCATATTATCAAAGAATATCTGTAAAACTACAGTATACATATACGGTAATGAGCTAATTCAGAAATGCTCCAGCCCACCAGCAATTTCTAGATAACAGAAGGAATTATTTCTGGCATGTTTCTGTTTGCGTACAGAGAAATAAAAATAACAACAATAATAATAATAAAGCAAGCAAGATCTTTTAGGATTTGTAAATTTTACAATCTGTAAGAGCAAAGTTTTTACTGTGGGAATTGATTGTTTTTAATTAAGTGCTCCAAGCATAAACAAAATCAGACAACTGTTTAACTATTTATTACGTATGTGTTTAGTTATTAGGAGAAGGGCAAATTGCTTTTCAGTTTTACAGCACCTCTTTTAGGGTCTGATATCTGTACTGGCTGATGATTGATTTGGCTATGACCTGGTCATAAGATGTAGATAGGGCAAATGCCCAGATGGCCACGGGTCATAAAGCAGTAAAATAAACAAACTTCCCATGGCTATATAATAATGACAGACAGCAGAAATGCTGAATGACCTGAGCTGTGCTGATCTCTTCATAAAGGATAATAAAACAGATGCACTAGACCTTGGTAAAGCGTTTATGTGTGGTCATCCAACAGTACCAAAGGTACCTGTAGACACGTCGGCCTTGCTCTCGGTTTGAAGGCGCAGTAACGGAAACACAGTGTTTTGTGCAGCATTACATTCAGCCACAGAACCCTCTGTGTGAGGCGAGATAGAGCCGCGGAGGATTAGAAATGGAGATGACAGGCGTTGGGATGTGGGGCTCTGACCTCCTTATGTCCTGGCATAGAGGAGATGGGACGGCCCAGGAGGAGAGGAGAATGCACACGCACAGAGGAGGGACGCTGTGCAGGAGGAGAAAGCGTCAACAACCGTTACAAAACTGAATAATCCTGCCAGCAGGCTTCTGGGGGTTTAATACATCACACCTTTTTCTAGCTCTATCTCTGTATCTTTGTCCATGTCTCTCCCCTGCATTTTACACCTGTTTATTTTCCATTCCATACTTCAGTCAGGTAAGCACGTTGTGTTTTGGAACTTCGCGGCCATTATGAATCCGAGTGCTGAGTGGATAGCACTCATCTTTACACCTTCCCCAGACAGAGCTGCAGCGCTATCTTTTCTACCCCTCCTCTATGCATACACTTACATGTGATTATCCTGTTTTGGAAATGCAGGTGTCGTCTTACGGGATAATGGTTAATGGTTTAGGTTAAAATCTATAGTGTGTTTTCAGAGTTGCATGTGTTTTAATCTGAGTATTTACTTTTAAATTGCTGATAATGTGTTACGAGATTTTAATTAAACTGATTAAACAGAACTGGATACTTCATGGACATTGATCTCAAGGGTAGTGGACAATGCACACCCTCTTGCCGTTTGCTTCAGTGATCTTGTAGTCTGCTTTTCCCCAAAATACTTTATCTACCCAGTCAGAGAACCAGTTATATGGGCCATTACATTCAGGTGGGCAAACTGAATCAAGTCAACGTCACTGTTCTGGAGGAAAAGGTATGGAGGCTTGTTTACAGGACAGTCATTAATATAGACAGATGCATTTTCCTTTGTGCCCGGAACAGAGAGCTTGTCTGTACAACTAACCTTGACAGAACTGAATAACTCTCGGTATGATAGCCACAACATGCTAGCCAGACTATCTTTTTCCAGGCTCAAAAATATCTCTAGGCTTTTCTCTTTGTATGGTCACTGGGGGCTTGGAGATTTCTTTGACTGTGAGGCAGAGTGACACACACACACACACGCACGCACACACACGCACACACGTCTTTGAAAGTGTGAGCAAAGGCACATTTACTCAGCAGATACAGATTTGAACCCAGGACCCTTGCACTGTGAGGTGATGGTCATAACCCCAGAGCATTTGTGTTGATAAGGGAGCCTCAAACCCCTGTCCCCAGGGGCAAGATGTGGCCCTATGAAAGCTGTCATGTGTCCGTATGCATTACAAAGATCACAAGCAGTGTAAAGAGTCGACTCCATGAAGTAGCCTCCTTTTACAAAAGTTAAACTGGTCATTTGAGTACCCCCGATGTTGATGAATACAAATGTTTTCAATCAATACAAACAAAATACTGTTATACTGGCTATTTAGTGTGAGTGTGCGTGTGTGTGTGTGTGTGTGCATGTCTGTCTGTGAGTGTGAGTGTGAACAGGGGAACAGGTCTGACTTAGAACACCATTAAGAGGCATCTTTTATTCATGCCAACACTGTGACTTGCAGGAGCCATCTTAAAATTAAATCTTTAATGGCCATTGATCCACTGCACCCCTTGGCGGCTGGATAATATATATGTGTTCAAATACAGACTTTTAAAAGGAAAACGCAAGGTTGTGTATTGACTCGATTCAAATGACTAAAACCCATGATTGAAATACAGCAGCAGTAAAACAGTTCCTCTAGTGTTCAAGGCGCCACCGTGCGCCCTGACGACCTCAACGGCGTCCTCCCTGAGATAAGATGCAGGGACTGTAGCCTCTTCATTTCCTCCTGCAGTGTTTTCCCAATCCAACTTTAGAATAACCACGTTTGCCTCTTTCTAATCTCGCCCACGGTACTCGGGGACAATTACCCTGAACAGCAGGAATCTGCTGTGTTATTTCAAAAAGGTTCAGCATTCACCTTTCGGCTCTCCGCTGATCTCCAACGGCTCGAGCTGATAGCGTATTTAAAAATCCAGCCGACGAGCTCCTGAAATAATACCGGGTATGTCTTCAGTAATGGTCTTTTGTCCTTGGCTAACAAGATTCACAACAGAGTACGGGACGTGAATCCCCGGAGAATTTGAATGAAGTCTTCATTATTTATTTTCCTCAAGACACCTTGGAATAAAGCCATTGGGGGCAAGAAGATAGCAATAACCTCTACCGCTCAGGTCAGAGAGGATGGTAATGCTTTGCGCAGTGGCAAACAGCACCACTCGTTTGAAATTGGACCTCATCTCTTCTGGGGCCCTTGCTCAGTCTCCCTCCGGTTCTGTGGTGTGTAAACAAACGCTGTAGCGTAGCGATATTGGCAGAGGTCTCGCGGGGCTGCTGTGCGTAAGTGAGACACAAGCGTGTCATTACCGGGGGGACGCTAAGACACTACCAAATAGCAATGTGAGATTCATTTCCACAGACGCAAACTTCCTGTCCTTGCGCTGGGCACGTAGTCTCGTCTGCCCCGGCACTTTTTGTCGCTAGACGTCAACAAACACATGCGGTACTGCGAATAACACGCGCGCCCACTCAAAAGCAAGACCACGTGTGCTGGCACGTGTGCTGGTACGTACGTACGTACGATGCCCGGACACTTAGCCCATGGGGTGTGAAAGTGTGTGTGCGTGCGGATGGACTGCTACATTGGCTCTGTTGGTAATATAATATTCGGCGTCTCCCACTGCCCTCCGCCTCCCCTTACAAACGCCAAGATCCCACAGCAATATGTCACAGCTGTCACTTATTCCCAGCATGGTAGCCTCACAATCAGATGGGTTTTCACGTCGCGCATATCCTGGCGCTGTCAGGATGATGAACAGTAGATTCACACTTGCGCAGACGTGCGCACACAGGCACACATGGCACATTAACACTTGTTGCTCCGTGTGTGTCTTACAGGGTGTAGCGCGCACATTGTGTTTTCATGATAAACGACTCCGCCGCGATGCCAAGAAGCTGTTGCTTGCCACAAAGACAGTCAAACAAGATGAAATACACAGGGCGCTTGCTGATGGGAGTCAATTATAATGTGATCAGTTGCGTAATTGGATATTTAGGAGCGATGTACATTTCTTGTAAACCAATGCATCAGTCTATCCCCTCTGAAGGTGCACTCCTCCCAATGTGACGTTCAAACATCGCATCGCAAACGCGGTGAAAACGCCGTTCTCTACTCCTCCCACCACAACACTGCCCCCGCACTTTAATGGAGGGCTGCGTTATAGAGGCAAACATGCAAGGTTCATTGGGAGCTGGAACACAATCGAGGAATGTACCTTTTGAAAGAAAGAAAGGTTCATCATGCCGGAGGTGTCTCTCAATATGCGGTACAGCTATACAGCGCACACACGCACGCCCACACACACACAGACAAACAAAACACACTTTAGGAGGTAGGGGAATGCATCAGGTTGGTCTCGCTGCGCCCACGCGCGTTTCACACCTCCCCGTCAACAGCAGCACGCAAAGCAGCCATGGGTGTGGTAGAGGAGAAGCGACCGTGTTTAAATGCAACACGCGACTTCATATATCCTTACTCCTGTGAACATCGCAAGCTCCAGTTGTCCGCACCTGCTGGTCAACAAACATGTTCTTGTGAGGCGCACAGTACATACACATAGCCAGAGAGAGGGAACTGTGAAAATTATTTTTGTAATAAGGAAGTTCAATTTAATTTAATTACATTTTAGAACTGTAGTTGTGTTTGGCACGTTTGATATATATCAATATTTTGTACTTTTCTCAGCCTAAATTGTATCCAAGCATGGTATTTAAATAAATATAGATGTAAGACTGTAATAAGAATATGCAAAATTAAAAGAAAAGAGACGGCTCGTTTGCTATTTCACTGGGTGTACGGCAAACCAAATTGTGTGTACGCACGTGCGTGTGCCCGTTATGTGTGTGTATACGGTGTGCTCTCTCAGCTAAGCTGTCATTCTCCGCTGCTTTAGTGGGGATCCGCCGTCTTATAATGGCTTCCAGGTAGCACTTCTAGTGCTAGGCTGCAGAGAGACACACTGCAATGCAAAAGTACTTCGCACCACTAATTAGCACTGTTTCTATTTCCAGAGGCGCATGTCCCACTAAATACAGAAGATAAAACACTGCTTATGTGCCACGAATGTGAAGACTTGTTACATTGAACTGACCCTGCCAAGCAAAAAAGGGGCTTACGCTGTGTTATGCTTACTGTATGCTGTTTGCTGACACGACGGTGACATCACAAACCGCTAATTGCAGCATACTGTATATATAGGACCACCTGCAAATCATCAGTCTAATCATACTGTTATTTAACACCCATCTTTCCAAGCCTCAATCAATAGGTTAAAGTACTATTTTACATATTGGAGAGAGAATAACATGTAATTCTACAGTGTATGTTTCTAAAGCTTCATTATTAGACATGAGTCACACCAACCCACTGACTGGCAGTATTCAGTGTGAATGCATTAATAAATACGCTCTCTGTAGCCCACGAAGATGCCACATACCTGCTACCTCCTTTTCATTGCGGAACCAGCGCAGGTCAGCTGCGGGTTTGCTGCCCTGTGTAATGCAAGTCAGAGTGATGTCATCTCCCTCCAACGCAGGCTTTGTTAAGCCATTGATCTCTGGCTTCTCTGGGACCCCTAGAGGACAAAAGTGAAATTACACGTATGTAATTAGTTCGGAAACAGTCACAGGATTATCATACGAGATGAATGACCTTCATAATTATTACAATTATGGTCCGTCTCGGAGATTCCCATAGGGAAGGTGTTTCTTCGAGTGACCTTCACCAAGGAGGCCAGAGGACTGGATTCAGTCTAAGTGTCTGAGTCAAGAGCACCCCAGGGTGCCTGCAGACAGTCTCTTGCTCCAGGGTCATCTGGATGAAGAATGGTCTCTCTGAAGACACCCTGCCACCCCTTCATTAAATATGTCATAATGGAGTTTCCCCCATGGTGTCGTGACTAACCTTGCATAGGAACATATAGAGCAAGGTAGACTGTGCGTGCGTGCGTGCGTGCATGCATGTGTGTGTGTGTGTTTGCGTGGTTGTAATTGTGACGTGACCTTTAAGCAGGACATGAATTCGTGCCGAAAGACACAGTATAGTCAGGCTTGATTTCCAGCCACACATGACTGGTTGTGTAAAAATAATACATAAATACGTATCTTTGCATGCTGCACTTTATAGTTTGAGAGAAACCACCAGTGTGTGCGTGTGTGTGTGTGACCGAGGAACAGTCCTTGACATTGTGCTCATTAAATTATTGGCCTTTTCGCATTGTATTTTCACCATGAAGTGTGTACACACCCTGATGTGAAAGAGCAAAAAGGCTGCATTCTTCTGACTGAGCCTATACTGTATGTGTACACAAGAGACAACTATTTAGATAATCATGTAAAGAGAACTCAGAACTTCGTCAAAAACGTGAATGCGTGATTTTCTTAATTTCTTCCATCAAATAAGAGAGAAGATCAAATCTAGCATTCCTCTCAAAATTAAATTACTAAAAAATGAATAGTTAGGGTCTGTGATAGCTCATTTACCATAATTTGTATGTGCAGTTGTGTGTTGATGTTTGTACTTATTTGAACACTATTTGAAGTATATTCCAAAATTATGGGAAATTACTTAGAATTCCTGCATTATCTCTTCAAAAGAACACATTGTACGATATAATTGCTTTGCCAGGGTTGTCAATCAAAATAGTTAGTCATTTTTATCTGGGGGGGGGGTTCTGAGTTCGCTCAGCCACACTTTCATTCATTTTAGGCATTTGGCATTCTGCAAAACACAGCCTTAACACATATGTTGTTGTTGTTGAAGAATGGTTCACAGCTTCCTAGCTGGAACTATTAAATCCAGCTCTGTATTCCACAACTTGATGCAACTGTTGTTATGAAAGCCTCTAATGCTGTGCATTATTGTTGACTTAAAGGGTCAGCTAAGAGTCTAGTATATTCAATAGCGAAAAGTAATTGTAGTGATAATGAGCCACAAAGTGGGACAATAACGTACTTGTGTGGCGAAGAGATCAGAACAAAAACACTGCTGATGGCTCAGAGAGCCAAGTGTCTGTTTTGTTTGTCCTAATAATTGTGTGTTTATAGTAAGATGCACGTAGTATGCTATCCTAGAGAGTAAATACGTGGACCACATGGGTCCAAAAGGAAGCAAATTCACTGATATGGTTTCCTAGAACACCCATTGAGGGAAGCGAGGAAAAAATTTCTGCCCTATGCTGCGCTAGTTTCTCTTCCGTTAATTAGCACGTCAAATAGTGACTCGTGCTGACATAGTCTATGTCTGTAGTTGGGTAGTTTTTCATTGGCTCTTACATTGTAACTCACAAAAGGCTATGTGTAATTACGGTATGACACTAGTGCAGGCAGGAGCTGCTCAATAGTGCACGTGCATTAAGTAAATCCAGGCAATTTTGGGATTGAACCAGCAATCTAGGCTAGAGGTGACCACACTAGTCTATCTTGTCCGACATTATATAATGATGTATGTTAACTAGGGATGAGGCTAGTCGACCAAACTAGTCTTTATTGCCACATTATATCATTATATATTAACTAGGGTTAATATATAAGGCTACAGTGGGTTTTCTCAGAAGGGTGGCTGGCTTCTCCCTTAGAGATAGGGTGAGAAGCTTGGCCATCCGAGAGGAACTCGGAGTAGAGCCGCTGTTCCTTTGCGTCGAAAGGAGCCAGTTGAGGTGGTACGGGCATCTGGTAAGGATGCCCCCTGGACGCCTCCCATGGGAGGTGTTCCAGACACGTCCGGCTGGGAGGAGGCCTCGCGGAAGACCCAGGACTTGGTGGAGAGATTATATCTCCACACTGGCCTGGGAACGCCTCGGGATCCCCCAGTCAGAGCTGGTTAATGTGGCTCGGGAAAGGGAGGTTTGGGGTCCCCTGCTGGAGCTGCTTCCCCCACGACCCGACTCTGGATAAGCGGGAGAAGATGGATGGAAGGCTTGAGTCAACCCACGTCTTCTTGCCCCACATTATATAATTTTATATTATTAGTAGGGATGATGCTAGAGTCGACCACAACAGTCTACCTTGCTGAGGAGGTCCTAAGGGTGTAGGAGGTGGTCTCTTCCTACACCCTTACATACATAAGGTTTAACGTATCAGAGACAAACACACATCAGAGCGGCGGGGACAAACAGCTGTACTTAATGCTAGCTTACTTACCTAACACCGTCAGGTAGGCTTTGGCTGTCCTGACAGGCATGGTGAACAGAGAGCAGGTGTACATGCCTTCGTCAGACAGTGCTGCATCACTGACGCTGATGGTCAGCTCTGACCAGGATGCCCGCACCAACTCAATCCTGTTGTCTCTCAGGGCTATAGCGCATAGATAGAGATGGGGAAGGAAGGGGGGGGGGCAGAAGGTTTCATGTTAGACACGTAGATAAATGCCGTTGAGTCAGCCATAAGCCAAATAGATAGCGCGTCAGTTATATCATGTGCTGTTAGAGGAGCAACTCTTACATGTTTCAAATAAATACACCATCATCTACTGGAAAATCCTCTTAGTCGTTTTAGATATGTGAAATGCAATCTCACAGAAAATATGGTGTGAATGAAAATCAATAGCACAATAACTGGCCAACAAAGAGCCCTAATGAGAATTTGGCAAGACGTGAGCACTGAAATGAATGTGATGCGATAAAAGGGCTTGTGTTGGAAGAGACCAGGCAGGCTTGGAAAAATGAGGCTGCAATGTGAGCGAGCAATAATCGACTGTTAATGTCCAGTACATGTACAGGTTTAAGACAGTACACGCTCTATACATACTGTATCTAAAATCACATATTACATGGGCCTCCACATAAACAAGGCCATCTTGAATCCACTGCTTAGTAAGTTATTCTGTGTCATTAGTCCCCTCAAGTGATTCATTCAAGCATTCTGTTCCAAGCTGATAGACCACTGTTGTCTGTACTGTCCTTATTTAAGGCTGTAGGTGCTAGGTCATCTGCAGTGACTCAGATTCAACATGTAAGTAGTAGAAATAAATTGAGAGTCCAAAGAACTAACAACAGATGTTTTTCAGATAAAAACCACATTGTTTAACCTTCTGAACCGTATACAACATTTATTAAAATACCGTTACTGACATTCCTCAAAAGTGTTTATTAAAGCACATACGGTATTTTCTTCAAACCACCTCTTCACTGAATTCCCGAGTAGGTACAGTGTACAACAAGGTCTTCATAAATTATGGTGAAGCAGAGATAATCCAGCAAAAGCAACATTATGCATCTCTGTATCCCTTTGTTGGAGAAAATGTTAAAAGGTGCTCATTACAATATTTGAAACTACATACAGTGTAGCAACAAACAACTATTTTCTATGTAAATATATTATGAAGCAATTGCATCTTGAACAGAGCATAATATCACACTTTCTCAGTGTGTATTGTAATCTGAGCTCCTCTGTTTTTGTGTTCATAGTGTTTATACTGTTTGTTTTAGTGTGTGTGTGTGTGTGTGTGCGTGTGCGTGTGCGTGTGCGTGTGTGTTGCACGTGCAGCATTTGTTTTGGTCTCAGATGCTGGTGTGCTTTATGTGACATCTAGTGACAGAAAGTCATATAGACCCACTTTAAAGACAACATTTCACTCAATGAACTGATGATTATCATGCTAGCACATCTACAGTAGACTCTAATAGCTTCGTGCATTTATCAGCTAGGCTGCGTGTGAGTGAGTGTTAGTCTCGCCCGGCGGTACGATTTTAGCACTGACATGTGTGACAAACAACAGTGAAATGTCACTAAGCAGACTTTTATCTTTCCTTCTGTCGAGGGACGTCTGGTGTTGCTGAGCTGGCTCCAGGCGAAACAACTACAGTAAATGGCACCGCTGTAGTAATCAGTTAGGCTAAACGCTGTCATGTATTTTGCATTTGTTCTGTCCCATTGTATCCGTCATATTGCATCTGGTTATCTTCACACAGCCCACATGCCAAGGCAATGGCAGGGAGCCATGCCAGTTTGTCCAGGGTGTGTGGGTGAATGTGTTTGTGCATGTATTGTATGTCAGCGCGCAGGACAACAACAACAACAACAACAACAACAATGATTTACTACTGTATGGCTGCCAAATCACTATCAGGAACACAAACACAATTCTGTAAACAGGATCCCATAATATATACAGTATAATGTATAGTAGCCTCCACCATGAACAGCACTAGAAACAATGTACAATGAATTAAAGACAATACAACTAAATCAAATAATACATAGCACGATGATTTGAAATGATCTTGTGACACCCCCTGCCACAAACACACAAACATAAAATCTCAGCATCTCAGAGGTCTTGGTCCCCATTTTGAGAACTGCTGCTCTAGCGCACTAGCGGTTCAGGTAATGGGGAAAATAGTCCTGATGGAATATTTGTAATATTTGATGCAGTACAGAATGTTGTCTATTCAAGATTAGGCTGAATGCGGAAATATCTTCTTCTCTCTCATCCCACATTCTGCCACTAGCGCCCAACCCAGGAGACCTCCTTCTGTCGACGTTTGGCAATGTTTGTGTTGGCAATTGGCCCATGTAAAACAATATTAACGCTGGTCTTTCCACAGAATACAGCATTGTCTACAGTATCTGTGAATTTGTTTTTATCATATTTATAATGTTAATATGAGATTGGGTGCAGTGGATAGCTGGTCAACGGGTGATCCATACGTTGCTGGTTCAAACCCTGCTGTGTCCTTGGGCAAGACACCTAACCCTAACTGCTCCCCGGTGGTTAGGTCGCACATTGCATGGCTGACACCACCATCGGCGTGTGAAATGTGAGGCAATCCTGTACAGTTCTTTGAGTGGCCGGAAGGTTAGAAAATTGCTATATAAATGCAGTCTGTTTTACATTTAATAATCATATCAAAACATACATTTGGTTGACTGTGACACTGCTATCACAAATCAGTGAAGTTCAATTTAAAGTCTAATACTGTTAAAACTGCATTCATTGTTAGAGGGTAGAATAAATTAGAAGATCCAACAGGATCTAAACTTAACTGGCAGCATGCCCAGAATGAACCAAACAAGACCTTTTTGTGTGTCTGTGTGTGTGTGTGTGTGTGTGTGTGTGTGTGTGTGTGCTCGTTACATCAGGAGGTGTTTTCTAGCATTGCCAAACAGGGGGCATGCATAAGCAAATACTCTTTTACTGCACTTACTTAAAACCAATCCCGTTTTGCACTCTCGCTTTTTTTTTTTATAGCGTGCTGCTGTCTCCTCCTTCACTCCTCTCTTCAGTCCTCTCCTGTCCTCCACCCCTAAATCTATCTAGGGAGACTATTGCTATATAGAGCCCTGGCAGGCTTTACCCCGTCCGAGTGACACAGATTTATAATGAGAAAAGTGCCGATTTTAGAATAAACATTGAGCTGGTCGTGTGTGGCTGTGACTGCTCTTTGTGAACAGCTCATCTGGGTACTCCCCTGTGTGTGTGTGTGTGTGTGTGTGTGTTTGTGTTAGAGAGCAGTGTAGACAATAACAATAAAGAGAAAGGATATAGACAAAGAGATAGAGAGAGAGAGAGAGGGAGAGAGAGAGAGAGAGAGATTTACATTCTACAATCAGCATTCCGCCGACCTGGCCAATCAGCTCCACCCTTCCGGAAACCCGCTGCCTTTATGAAATGTGTCACACGCCAGCCAGTAATTGGCTCGCCGAGATTCTTCCTGTGACAGAAATGATGTTGCTTTCATCCGTGTACCTGCCACGCTGGCTTCAGAGGGACACACCACCGCCCGCTCGCCGTCATTACAGTCCTTGTGAGGAGCAGGTCGCCGCGGAAACAGCAGTAGCCAAACACAGTCTATTGTGTCTCACCCAGGGGGGACATCTTTCCGAGAAAGCCCTGGCACTGACAGCATGGCCGCCTGCCCCCTCCTCTACACTATATTTAAGGTGGCTCCAAACCGCCAATGAGAAGGAAATGGGCTTTGCGAAGGCCAGCTGTCACTCAGTTCAACTTCCATTCCACTGTTCGCTTTAAGTGACGTGAATTGGTTTTACAGTCATTTCATTCTATAGGCCTACAATATTATTTATTTTATTTTTTTACAGGTGCACCCCTCCTTCCCCATCCGAGAAAGGAACAAAATAACAGGTGTGCCGGCAATGTGTGTCAGCGACGTGACGATTCCTCCTGTTATCTAGTATCTGGAATAACAAGTGCCACTGTTATTGATGCCAATAATCTACGCGGAAATCGCTGCTCTTCTTAAAAGATGCAGAGTCCCATTTTTTGCGGAGGAAACAGACACCTCTCTGTAGCCACAGACACTACGCCGGAACTAAGCCTGTGATTCCACACTATGCCTGTGAAGCTACTGTATACACAATTTGTTTTTGTCTTCTCTAGAAATGCAACATTTTGTATATAATATAATATGCAGAGAGAGACAAGTGGCCTAAAGGTAAGGGGACAAAGGAAGCTCAAGGCCAAAGATAAGATTTGATGTTTTTGTCCTTCGGAGGTGATAGCCGGGGCTGAGGGCCCTCATAAAATGCATCCTTAACTCTGCTTCTTTATCCCAGCCAGGTCTGCTCGGCCGCTCCTTTTTCAGCCTTCTCCCCCTCTCGTGTTTAATGGCCCTTGTCTCTGAGGAAGGGGACTTGTTAGGTATCTTTGGAGATTTACAGTCAAGTTTTCTTTCTATCAGACAGAACGAGGCACCAATCTCCAGACCGATATGAAAGGATGTTTCATAGAGCTGCACTTTCAAAGTTTCAAAGAGAGATAGAGAGAGAGAGAGAGAGAGAGAGAGAGAGAGAGAGAGAGAGAGAGAGAGAGAGAGAGAGAGATAATATATTTATTTTGT
>JAODUH010004458.1:0-10693 GCA_027564835.1 Typhlichthys subterraneus | reverse complement strand
TGAGCATAGCTCGGTTCCGGAGGGCTGTTAGCTTATTGTTTATTTGTGTGCGAGTGTACATTCCTATATGAGCCATGATTTTTATTTATTTTATAATTTCTTATTTTTTATAATTTTTTGATTTATTATAGGTTTTTTTTTATTTATTTTTTATTATATTGTCAAAGACCGCTACAGATCACGATCATAAATAATTTTTTATCTTTTACGATTTTGTTATTTTATTTGTATAAAATAACAAAATTAAATTACAAATTACACCATTTTAACCGCCGCACTATTTCGCATAAAATGATATGCGAGTCGACCATATTAAAGCGAAAGAAAAAAAACGTTTTTTAATTCACATTTTTTAATTCACATTTTTATAAATTACTTTTTATCTTTTACAATACCACTAAAATAAATTACTGCATTTCATTTTAACCTACGCATTATTACACATAAAATGATGTGAGTCAGACTTATTAAAGCAAAAAAAAAAAATAGAATAATTTTATCCAAAATATAAATTTTTATATCATTTGATAATAATTAATATCTTTTTTGATACTAATTAATAGCTGTCAGATTCGATAGATGAAATAAACCGCAGTTATATACTCTCTCTTGCAATAGAACGCAAAGAATGCAAAAAGCACTAAAAACGTGTTGATGCTAAAGTCAAGTTCATTGTCCAGGCATTTCTTGTGCTAATGAATTTCAGTTAAATTGATGATCAATTGAGTGGGTATCAGTGAACCAATTACAAAAGCCCCAAAACATGCAAAGCCTTCAGGTAGGGAAACATCATTAAATATGATAAGGCACACACACATGCAGGCAGGCAGACAGGCACACAGTTATTTCTACAGAGAAAAAGCCACATAACTTGGATAATTGCTGCTGCTGCAGGCTTGTTACCACGGTTTCTTCCCGTGGCTCTGCTGTATGCTAATATCACTAACAATCCTATCTCTCCTTGTCCTCTCTGATGGCTACAATTGGGGCTTTTATGAAGCTGCTGGCTACATTTAAAATGAACTATTAATGATATTTTTGTCTGGCGTAATTATTTAAAGGTTAACCAAGCAGAGAGTGTTCAGTTGTTGATTTTTCTGCTATAAATTAAGAATTCAAAGGGACGCCTTCCTTTCATTTGTCTCTGTCACGCTTGTACGGAGGGAAGGACCCAAACGCGAGACACGCATCGAACGTAAACAAGATTTATTCAATAAAGGAAAAAAGGCAGGAACAATGCCACATTGACAATAAACATCAACAATAACCGACATAGGACTGGGGAAAACACTGGGGCTAAATACACAGGTAGACAAGACAGGAAGACAGACCATTGGTTTACAACAACGAGGAAAAGGTGCAGCACATTAGACATGATTACACAGACACGGGTGGAATTAACGAGACTGGGAAACATTGGGCAGGGAGTGACGGGCAAACAGGCTTGATATACAAGGTAAACACATTGAAGTGACAAGACTAACACAGGACTGAGATCACAAAACATTACAGACTCCAGAATGACTCTAGTGGTGAAATCCATTTTGTCACTTTGGATTGAAACTCCTAGCATGCCGTCCCTGCATTCTTCTTCCATACTCTCTCTCCCTGATGTTTAAACCCTATATTTTGGGCTTGTAGGGGTGCTATAAAGCAATGGAGGGGAGCCATGATTCAGGTAATCACCAGGCTGCGAGGAACACGTTGTTGGCTGTTAAGTAGTTTCACACCATTTATTCAGGCTGAACAATCAGGAGATATTGTGGCCTTGGTTTGTAAATGGCCGTGTTTTGAGAAGCACTAAAGGCAACAACAGATGCCACTTATCTGCCACCTCTTACACTGTCTGACTGGGACATTCCAGAGGAAATATTACATTCTGATGTTTACATAAGAGAAGTATTAGTATCAGAAATTTAAATCCTTTCATACGTCCCTCTCGCAGCGGATTGACTCCCCCCAAAAAATACACACACAATGATTTATTTTTTCAGCTAACAAAAACTACAAAAAATGGGTGTGTAGAAAAGCCTCGTCTTCTGTCCATTTTCAACGTGGCTTCTTGTATATTTTCTGGTGGAAATCCTCTTTGAATGCAAAGTAAATAGATTAGGATACAGTGAGGGATTAGCTCTGGCACTGGGCTGTCAGATTAGCGGCGAGCGCCGCTTGTCGCCATTCTCCCATGAGCATGGCTAGCGTTCAGGAAGAGGCACCGCACAGCGCTTTAAACTCCATGCTTGGCTCCAAGTCATGAATAATACCGGGCCTGCATACATGCACATAGTACACGTAAAAACACACACATGCACGCACGCTTGCATACACACACCAAGATACAAACTGTAAACAAATACACATTTAAAAGACACAGATTGATGTACACATGCAAATACATAGAAAATATATAACAAATGCAGACTCACATTTATTACCGTAAAAACACACACAAAATATAGCATTTACATACAGACAGTTTAAGTGGCATATTCAATAAGACTGGCAGTGGAGTTTGAGGCATTTTCTTTTTATTGTGATTAACAAACTTTAACTCGTCACTTTGAAGGTTACACCATATTCAACTTTTTGATATTTGGCTTAAATGTCAGACGTATATATTATGGACCGGTATACTGTACATAATCATTTAATTAATACATTATTCATTCTTTCCCATATAAAAGTTTTTGATTTAACACTTGCTAGAAAAGCTGTCAATGTAAGCAAACAATCACACAATGAAAGTGTAATTTGCGAAAGATTTAAACAAGTCCAAGGTCAATGAATTTGAGTGTTCCAATGGTATTTTCCCTGAAGGAGAAACAGAAATACCACACTTAACACCAGTATAATTCACAATGTCACAATACTGGTATCACTTAAGGACATCATTATTATTTAAAGTGCCTTCTAACTCACTGCAACTATAGCAAGGTTCTGAAAGTAAAAGTAAAAGATGTTGATCGTATGTCACAAGCGCTGCTTGTTGAAACCCTTTACACTATACTATATAAAATAATAAATTATTCAGACTGATTCATGTATGTGAAAATGCATGTCACTATACTATATACAGGTGAAAGAAACAACATACTTACATTGCTATTATCTGTGTCAACCAGGCTGGTACGTATCTTCCAAACAAACAGCCAGAAAGTGGTTAATCAGCACTGACACTTTGAACAAGTCAAATCACCAAACATTAGCCATATATAATCATTCACCTCTGCCTACAGAACACACACACACGCATGCACACACACACATACATTGTTTCAGTATTGGACATGTTCAATTTGTCACTCATGGCAATCTGTGTCACTCTGAGCCTCGTGTTAATAAGGCTATGATTGACATTAAACCTTGTTATTCAAATATTTAAAACGATGATGAAAATTCCTTCCAGTAGCCTGCAGTCTGGATTATCAAATGTGACAATTGCAAATCGCAAAAAATAATTGAATTATTAAGCAGGACCAGAAGCAGAAGCTGAGAGGAGTGGTTGAGCCAAAAGTCATGCTATCCTGATGGGAATTATGTGGTTCACGAGCAGTTAGTCATCACACACAACTGAAGTACAGGTGTGGAGAAGCACACTGAGGCTGCAGTTAGAGATTAAACAGACTAAAATAGCTCCAGAAAAGTGTCACAATTCTATAAAACGCAGCTCAGAGATAACACACACCCAACATTTCAGTTAGAGATAGCATTCCTGTTGCAGTGGGGGTGTAACCTCATCTTGAAAAATGAATACACAAGTTCTATCATTTTAACAATGGGTGCAAATACAACATCAAGAAACTTTCTGAACGAGATAGGCATACACAGTGTATATATATATATATATATAGACCTACTACACATATAATTTACACACCTGTGTGTCTCCATGGCCAGATGGTCCCTGCAGTCACCGGCCCACCAATGGTTTCTTCCTGAGGTTTTCTTTGGTTGGCTCCACCATGCATCCTTTGAACCAATCAGAAGATGGATTACCTATAGAACACTTATTTTGTTTAGAGTTATAAAGTTACATTCCACACCATGTTTACAGAGGCTGCCACAGGCACAATACTATACATTATCCTACTGGGGGTAAGCTAATGTATAGCATAGTAATATTATAATTACTGTAATATAAATGACACAGTACAAAGTGATGTCTGGCTCTGTATATGATGCCCTATTGTCTCTGAAGGTGTGCTGGTGGTGTTTTACCAAAGTAAGTCGTACTGTATGTCTCTGCACCCATGATAACTACACTTTGTGAATATATTTATTCTGATTCCTATTCTCATTCCTTGACCTGTAGCCTTGAAGGAAATCACCATTCCTATTACAGTATATAGTTTATAGACATATTTACGAGTGTGACAGCAGATCTTTTCTCAAATATCGAGATTAGAAAGCAGTTCAGTCTGTATAGTTAAAGAGCTCCTGTACTTTAAACAGCCAATCTGGAGCAGATCCCTATACAGCTCCCTGTGAGTCACTCACGATGAGATGATAGATAACGTCTCGAAGGTAAAGGTATGAAAAGCAGAGCTGTTTAGCTCTTGCTTGCTCCTGATGTGTATGCCCCGCTCATCCTTGTTTAACAAAGGCCAACTGCAGTCACAAACTTGGGATGCTTCCCAGATTCACACACTCGGATTCGGAAGCGCCTGATTGCCACAGAGCCCCCAAACCAACACTGCTTCTCTCTCTGTTCTCCTCTGTTCCTGTCTTGTGAGGGAAGCTATAACACATCCATGCTCTCTCTGCTAAGCTGTCACAGGCTCCACGGCAGAACAAAGAGCCTTCATTGGAGACCAGATTACGAGTCTGCTTCAATATTATAAACTATTCAAAAGGAGATTTAAACAAGGAAAAGAGAGGATTTTGTCTGGTTCTCCAAGAGGCTATTATCTTAAGCAGAGTGGCAAGCATGGACCTAGCTAGGAAAAACAATTGGGCCTTTGGCTGCTGCGTTTTTCCTAGGTTCAATATGAGTACTAAACAGATGGCTCTAAAGATGACATGGCTGGGGTGACATCGAACCAATGAAAGCATGTGTGGAAACATATGTACTGTATACACACAAATCCCATATGAATTAGTCATGTTAGCTTTCCATGTCAGCTGCATTAGCAGCTCAATGTACCCCAGGTATGCATGAGCACTGTATGTGTGTGTGTGTGTGTGTGCATTGTCTTGACTAACAGGAAGTAGTGGTTGACATGGTGACAGGAGGCAATGTCAACCAGATATACAATTATAACACAATAGAGGGTATAATTACTCAGTATGAACTTATATAGAGCAGTGGATAAAAGTACAATGGGTATTCACTCACACACACACACACACACAGTACTGTACATACAAAAACTCTAACCTAACCAACAACTCTGTGTGAGTGCATTTCCTCACTGTGGTGTGACCAGGTCCAGCAAAGTAGGCTCTGTTGAGCTCTGTCTTTCCACTGGTGCATCCACCTGTCTGTCACACACGGTGGAGCCACACACCTCATTCCTCCCCTGCACCGGCTCCTCTAGAACAGGAAGGCACCCACCCACGCATGCACGCACGCACACAGAGTTCAAGGGTCAGCATATTATTAATATCACTAATTATGGCATTACCATGCTCATCTCATTCACCTGAGATACAGGACAGACAGGCAGCTGGACAGTTAGACAAGGAGTCAGAGACACAGTGAGAGACAGACAGACAGAGAGAAAGACAGACACCCAGGACAAGTGAAAGGAGCAGGAGGAGAGAAGGAGGAGGAGATAAAGCTCTCCTCCACCCTGTGGCCATGGTGAGGAGGAGACAGAGGAGCTTGGCTGAGGAGACCAGGAGAGAGAGGCCCTCCACCCACTCCATCTCTCACCATCAACACTGCATAATCCTTTCACGGTCACTAAAGGAATTAGTGTAAATGCGCAATGTATGTATTGTGTTGCCGAATGTGACACACATGAACATACAATATATCTCTGCTGATGTGCTAGAATTTATTTCAGTCTAAAGCTTTTGACCTTAATCTTACTTCATCTTGTTTCTAATTAAGAAGAACATTTAGAAAATACAGACCGATATTTTGACTTATGTCCAATATAATTTATTTGTTGCAACCTTATTGTCATATCCAAAGTCTTTGGGTGGCACTATGAGTGAGAGGTCCTGGATTAAATATTACAGCATCTTGGAAAATGAACATAAGCATAAATAGATAAGAAATTGAGCGACACCAACCTTACTACTAAACTAATGTAACTCGGAATCAATGATTGCTATTGAATTTGGAGAATATTATTTGTAGAGATTTAAATAATTTGTTACCATAAATAAATATTTAACTTAAAAGCAAGTAAGACATCACTGAGCATAAACACACAACACTTTGTCCATTTGTCCATTAACCACAGTCCATTGATGTGTACCTGGCTAAGCAATAACAGCTTCATTTAAGGTACTCTATACTACATTTTAAAGGGGACAAATAATGAAAGAAATTACTTTTCCATGGCTTTTAGGGCTACATTTTGGTATCTCAAATGTCTACCAACCCACACAATTTCAAATTAGTCAATTCAGTCAGTATCTTTTGCATAGCCTTTGTCTTTCAACAAGCTGTTTTGATTTTACAGGGCTTTTGACATCACAAACCCTTCATTTGCCATCTGACTATCCACCCACTGCTTATGATCTTGTAAACGTGTGTCATTGCTTTTCTTGCAAGCATTGGATTAGCTAGCATTAAGCCCCAGACACACTGGAAGAAATTAGCAGCGATGCAGGGTCAAGAGACCATGGAAAGTCATGAAATTCAGTGACTTATAGACAAAATAACTGTATATTCACAGCAACAGCTATCATTTGAAATTGCCCTGAGCGTTACTTAGACCATGAATGTAGCAACAATTTCTAAAAGACACATCTATTATTAGCCTATTAAAGGTGAGACGTGTAATATGTTTAAGTTAAAACATTAAAAACAAAACAAAAATTATCATCAAGAGAGGTATTAGAAATATCAGTTGTGATTATATATCAGACCTCTATGTACTGCATTGTAGAGACATTTTCTGAAATGAACAGATAATTCCAGCTCAGACAACCTCTAAACGTTGTAATACCACTTTGTACCTCAAGGGGCGAGTCGAGTCACTAGCTTGCAGGCAGTAACCAACACAGGAAGAAGAAACGTGTGCGCGTTAAATATGATCCATGGCTGAGATATACTGCCTGCTTTACTGTGTTAACCCTCGCGCTGTACTATGCCTCAAAATGACCCGGTGCACTTGCCAGTAGAGGGCAGCAACCACAACACGGACATATGACATTCCGCGGTTTGCTCCCTCTACTGCAATTCTGCTGAAATATCTCAGGACAGCGCGAGGGTTAAGTTAAAAAAAAAAAGTCCAGAGAATCTTTTAATTACACAAATATTTTGCATTGAAATTAGTTAATAGAAAAGTTTTGTAAATGAGCACGCATTGCATAAGGAAGTGAAGTCCGAATGAGCCTATATGAATGAGTGAATAAGCCTATATGCTCAAGGTATGATATAGGCTATAAAAAATATATCTTAGGCGAATCAGTTAATTACACCATTAATTACATTGTTCTAGTGAAACTATAGCTTAGTTTGTTCATACAAGACGTAGTTACAGCCCGATCATTATGCCCCGGCATGCACCACTGCACTTGAGTGTTGCTTTCTACCGGATGAATCAGAAGGAGTACTGTAGCAACAGTAAAAGGATTATTCTTGATACTGACTGTTTTTCTTATGTGTGGGGGTAGCACATAGGTTTAGTTCCTTTGTCTGTTATTATTTTTCCATGCTGCGACCATGTGTTGTGTTTTCTGTCGAGTTGCCTACTAGCCTTGCGAAACCACCCTGATTTTGCGAGCTTCAGTTTAATTTCACAGTGAGAATCAGTATGGAAAGCCCTGGAATCATTTTGAATGTGTCCGAGTAGCAACTTAACTTTCCAATCAGTGTCGTGTTTATAGCTATACGGGCACGGTTTTCCAATCAGCGTCGTGTTTATAGCTATACGGGTGTGGTTTAGATGTGCCGACCATGGTGCCGACAGTGAAAACGACCAGATGGTTCATCCAATCAACTGCCAATTATTTTTATGAAAGTACAGCCATTCACAGTTTCAATATACGGCTCCCCAGATGGACTTTTGACAACAATTCATCTGGCATGTCAGGTTAGTTTCCTACAGCCCCGATCAGAGATTGCTTCCTGGGCCAAGAGGCTCGGAAGGCTTTGCTGGTGACGAGTTTCTAGCAATGCATCTCTGTGTGATCAAGGCCTACTAGTAATCAAACGGCGAGCAAGGACATTCCCTAGTTTTTGCGTTTCTTGTTGTCTGGCATACGGTCGCTGCCTCAAATGCAAAGTTGCCTGCAAACCATAGTAGATATTGTTCCATATGGCGTTGATACTGTTTGGCTGACTGTTGCTGTTTTCTTATTGATATGGCAGGGGTATTTTATAATATATCAGTGTTGTTGGCTCTAAGTGTTTTAGCAGTTTAGTTTATTAATTGTGCTATTCTTGCCGTGACGTTATAAATCGGCCAAATCACTTTTAAAGCCTATTGGCTTCTATTTATACCGTATGACTGTACTATTAGACTGTGTGTGTGGACACATGTCAGATGATTGACTGAGAAATTGGTGATAGGAGCAGACCTGAGGGTGAACGATGCCGCAATATTCTGGTGAAATGCTGACCCCTAATGATTTGGAAAATATTATAATTTTATACATGGAGCACCTTTAACCTTCATTCATAAAATAATTAATTACTATTATACCTTTATTTAACCAGGAAAGATTTATTGAGGTTAATAATCTCATTTACAAAAGCATCCTGGACAACCAACAGTTTCGAACATAAAAACAATTAGAATATTATATAATAATATAATAACAGCAATAAGTCATAAACATCAGGGATAAAAATAAAAGTATAAAAAGTATAATATTGATCATTTAAAACATCTACAGCCAGACATGCCCAAATCCAAATCAGACATTAAGGGCCATATCTTACAACCGGCGCAATGCGACGCAAAGCGGGAACGTAAGAATTTTTGCTAGTTTCAGACTGACAGAGACTGTAGGGGTGATTGGGAACAGGTGTCAGTCATTTCTAATTAAGAGCCTAATAAGTGTTTGTGAGTAGGGAGAGAGGCAGGAAGGAGCGAACCATCAACAGAATGACTTGACTAAAGTGATGTAAGCAGTTTAAGGAGTGATAGGGGAGAAGAAGGAGCTGTGTTTTGTTACAGTTGTCCTGGGTTTAGTCATATAGGCTAGGCGGTCGCCAGGCTGGTGGAGCACGCAGCTGGTCACGGAGCAGCGCGCACACAGCTTATCACGGAGTAGCGCGGAGCCAGTTCGAGTCTGCGGCACGAGCCAGGAGGGTGGGGCACGCAGCAGTGTTCTTTTAATATGCATGATTTCACTGTGTTGTTTTCCTTGGAGTGTAATTGCAAAGTGTTTAGTAGTAGTTCATAGTGAGGGGAGACCACCTGGGGAGCCTCTGTAGCCCACAGTGATGGGGGGGAATTGGATTGTTACTACTGTGGAGGATGGATCTTAAGTTAAAATGTGTTAAAATAAACCTATTTTGTAATCAAGATACATTTTTTTTCTAAATAAAATTTTTGCCTTGGCCAACTGTGTGCTGGAAGTGGGTGAATCCTGGGTCGAGTGTTGAGTGGTGGTGTTTCCCCCACCTATTCTAGACTCGGTTGCTCCATTAAAATTAGCAACACGAATTAGGAGGCAAACCCCATGGTTTACAGCTGAGTTGCGCTTGTTTAAGCAAACAAATAGAAAACTAGAACGAAAATGGCGTTCAACAAAACTCAATGTCTTCTATAAAGCGTGGAATTATAGTTTATTAAATTACAAACAAGCCCTTTCGGCAGCAAAAACTTCTTATTACTCAATGTTAATTAGGACTAATGCAAATAATCCAAGATTCCTGTTTGACACTGTTGCAGAATTAACTCAGAAGCGGTCGTCTCCTGATAATCTATATCTCACAGTTAATGACTTCATGAAATTCTTTACTAATAAAATGTACTCAATACAAGAAGAAGTTATGGCTTCAACTCAATTCCAATCAAATCATTCTAGTCAAATAAACGACCAAGACGAAATAGTCAATGGCGCGGATACACTTGTGCATTTATATATGGTGTCCCTTTATACCCTTTCAGAATTAGTAAGTAGAGCTAAGCCTACCAATTGTTCACTTGATCCACTACCTGGAAAAATCATTAAAGAGTTATTTCCCATTTTAGGGCCCTCGATACTTAATATAATTAATACTTCTCTCTCATCTGGTATCGTCCCTATAGCTTTTAAAACAGCTGTGATTAAACCCTTACTCAAAAAACCTAGTCTTGATCCTGAAATTCTTAATAATTATAGGTCGGTCTCAAATCTCCCTTTTGTTTCTAAGATTTTAGAAAAAATCGTAGCAGAGCAAATTATTGACCATATGACTATCAACAAATTATTTGAATTATTCCAATCAGGATTTAGAGCACTCTTCTCTACTGAAACTGCTCTTATGAAAGTTGTTAATGACGTACTGCTTACTATAGATACAGATACTTCATCTGTGTTATTACTATTGGACTTAAGTTCAGCTTTTGATACAGTGGAC
>JAODUH010004457.1:0-10694 GCA_027564835.1 Typhlichthys subterraneus | reverse complement strand
TACAACATGCAGGGGGTCCCCAGGAGGTCCAGGGTGGGAGCAGGGAGACATCTACAACATGCAGGGGGTCCCCAGGACCAGGACTGAGAATCACTGGCTTTGTCTAGTGGAGCCGTCTGCATTGTGCTTGTCTGCCGTCAGAGCCCTCCATCTTGCCAAGGGCAGTTGGCTCACAAGACACCAAGAGGGAACACACTGCCAAGTGTGAGCTGTCAATCTACTACTGTACACGCAGAACGTGAGCTCACACCTTCACACATTTCGCTGACCTGCATTTCGCTACAGTTCACTACAGTACTCACTGGTGCCATGTGTGACTAGTGGACAACCATGGCATTGCAATTAACAAATGACCAATCCTTTTTTTTTTCTTCTTCCAATGTCTAACAATAAGAGACATCATCTTGATTATCAAAGAGCGGGACAGCCACAAGATAATTTTAAGGATAATTTTAATCCAGTTTAAAAATTGCTGAGCAATTTTACATTATGTGTCTTGATTATGGTTTTATATCTTAAAATCTTACACATGGCTACAGTACTTTAAGTGGGGGTTGAGCCTAAAAAAATGTATTCAATCTATTCTCCATATTATCACACCAATAACGTGGGCCGTGTGGAAGTCTTTTCGTATAGGCCTATATGTTGTCACAATCACGCACGCATGCGCTTAGATGACCCAAAGAAAATTGTATTGCCTTCTCAATTTCGGACCTCGGCTTTTGAGTTCTTCGACCCGCAGAAACGTCAGTCCATTGAGGGGGAGGGGGATGGGAGGCTATTAGAGAGGGAAATATAGTCTGCTTGCACGTAGTAGGCCTATGTGTCCGTGCGTGCGTGCGTGCGTGCGCCTGCATGCTACTTGTTGAAGACGCCAATGAAGGGCAACAATACAGCTATTTTAACCACACTTATATTTGAATAAAGCCCGTTATATCCGTACACGATTGTGGATAACATCAGACATATGCTGGTTGACTACCGATTCTGAGGAGTTCTCATCATACGCCGCTGTTTGGTTCTCACAGAGGTCCGATGTCAGTGGGGGTATTTTGCCCTCATCTTCGCGGCATGCCCAGCGGTGTCCCGTGTCAAACAGCATAGCATTTCCTCTCTCTCCAATAGCAAGCCGGACAAAACTTAGCACTTAGAACCTGGGACAATTTCACGAAACAAGCGCAACATGAATCACGAAGACGTCAGAATATATAGCCTACTTCTGAACAGTTAATGACGCATGCCAGTTGTATTGTTTAGACTACTTTATGTGCAAACGGGTGGAAGGGAAAAAAGAAAGACAGAAAGACAGAAAGCTCAACGTAGAACTAGACACAGCTCTATTCATCACTGTCTCAACATCATCTTAACGCAAGACTGTAACACAAAGACAGATGGCAAAAAACATGCGCGTCAATGTATACGAGTCAACATGCAAAGCCAAATACTCACAAGATAAGAGTTGTGCCTGTCTAGGAACACGGAGTCTCCCATGGTCCGCATATAAACGCAGAGGACACACCAAAGCAGAAAACACGCACCAAAAGGAAATAGATCCTATTAAAAAAATAAAATATCTCCAGAACGCGTGCAAGGCGAAGGTCTCCACTTTCACAAACCGCTTGTGTTGTCTTATTAAATTCTTCCGCAACTCTCGAGCTTCACGCCCTCGGTGTCTGCTCGACGGTCGACTCCGTTACATCGTCGCATGTCCGTGCGCAGCCGTCGCTCAAGGGGAGTTGTCCGGTGCCAGAAAGCCCAGCGCGAACCGTGCGTAACAGATCCATACCGCTCTCTCTCTCTCTCTCTCTCTCTCTCTCTCTCTCGCTCGCTCTCTCTCCACCGAGTGTCTTCAAGCCAGGTGCTTTAACTGGCTGGAAGGAAACGAGCGAGATTGATATGGGTGTGTGTGTGTGGGGCGGGGCTCAAGTGGAGTACCGCAACAGAGAAAAGACGCCTGGATTCTCGTTCTGTTCTGCATAATCTACATAAGCGATGTGTGTGTGTGGTTTCCTGAACAACCATAAGCACCTACTGTGCTACTGATTGTTCAGATCTTGAAATCACCTTGAAATGTTTATATGGGCTGGAGGTTAGGTCACATTATTAGTGTACCATTATGCATCGCATTTCATATTCAGATTTTATTCCCGCCAAATACAGTATTATATGCCGTTATCCAGTTGTCCAAAGACTCTAGCTGGTACAATACATGGGAGTTGTTGACGTTGTATAAGCCGGTAGTATACCGTATTTGGCACAGGTACTAGCGCATGACGTGTATTGTTTAATCGAAAGAAAGAAAGAAAGAAAGAAAGAAAGAAAGAAAGCTATATTTTAAACAAATGTCTCAAAATCATCTTGAGAAGACAAGAGTGTAAGTCACAGACGGCACAAAACATACACGTAGTTATACATAGCCTACACAGTTCGATCAAATGCACAGCAGACAAGCTGGCATTGACACACATTGATGGGGGAATCACTATAGCTTTGTTGGCAGGCTGTAACAAGAGGCCGCTGGACACCTCTATCTGTCACTCTCGCTGTGTGTGTGTGTGTGCGTGCGTGTGTGTGCGTGTGTGTGTGTGTGCGCGCGTGTTTGACAGTGGATTCCTGCACTTATCAGATAGAGGTGTAGCCGTCTAAAGAATGCAGAGTTTGAAGAAAGGAAGGAAGAGACAATCTGTTTGCGACAGCATTTTATTTTTTTTTTGTCATCAACTGTCTCAACGTCGTATTAAAGGGTTTAAGCGAATAATACGCTTTTTCTCAAATTCACAAAATATCTCCTCGGGGTCTGCTAGTGTTCTGTACATGCAGAAAAATAATCTGGTGTTTCTACACAGCCTCTGGCTCTGTAAATTGGAAAATTGGTAAAGTGTGGGGAAATCACAACAGGCTAACAAGTCGCTTTTCCCTGTCTTAAAGGTGGAGTGGCGCATTGCTGGAGAAAAGATTTTTGATATCAAAACAAACACCCCCACACACACATTGTACACACATTGCCAAGGCTGGGATAGTGTTGTGTGGTGCAGTCTGCACCACTTTGTATGTTTTCCCACCGAGGCTAGAGCCAAGGCTGTGTTTGTGTGTGTGTGTGTGTGCATGTGCGAGAGAGTGTGTGTACATTATGTGGTATGTGGTATATGTGTGTGTGAGAGACGTATATAGTAACCAAACGGGCCTGTTCCCACTAACAACGTTCCCTTCCAGACTCTCTTTACTTGTGTTTGATTGGGTTTGATTGTAACTACAGAACTCCTGTTCTGGATCCATGAAAGGAAACAGTGGTTGCACTATGACCTCCGTGCGTGAGCATGCACACACACATGGAAAAAAGGGAGGAAAGAAGAATTGATAGAGAGCTGGAGGAGGACCATGGAGGTGGAGGAGGACCATGGTGGTGGAGGAGGACTATGGAGCTGGAGGAAGACCATGGAGGTGGAGGAGGACTATGGAGGTGGAGGAGGACTATGGAGCTGGAGGAGGACTATGGAGGTGGAGGAGGACCATGGAGGTGGAGGAGGACTATGGAGCTGGAGGAGGTCCATGGAGGTGGAGGAGGACTATGGAGGTGGAGGAGGACCATGGAGGTGGAGGAGGACTATGGAGGTGGAGGAGGACCATGGGAGCTCAGGACTAGGGTTAGGAGAGAGAGCATGGTTGACTAGTGTCTAGATGTGCTAGATGTACATGTATGTGTGTGTGTCTCTGTGTGTGTGTGTCTCTGCGCTTGTCTCTCTCTCTCTCTCTCTCTCTGTGCGTGTGTATGCGTGTGCGCGTGTGTGTGTGTGTGTGTGTCTGTGTGTGTGCGTGTGTGTGTGTGTGTTTGTCTCTCTCTCTCTCCCTCTGTGTGTGTGTGTGTTTGTCTTTCTCTCTCTCTCTCTCTCTCTCTCTCTCTCTCTCTCTCTCTCTCTCTCTCTTTGTGTGTGTGTATATATGTGTGTGTGTGTGCGTGTATGTGTGTGTGTGTGTGTGACAGGCAGGTAGTAAAATCCCTCCAAACCATTTTGCATTACAAACCCATGATTTGGATACAAACAACCAGCTCGCTGTTAAAGGGCCAGCGAGGGGCCATCCTCCCTCCCATGCAGTTGTAGTCTGTTCATTGTAGGCCGGGCGATATGGACCAAAAATAATATCCCGATATATTTAGGTTGAATACACGATATATATCGGTATTTTATATAAAGTGGGCTAAATCCTTCAGGCGTAGAGAAAAAACATTTTTTATTTTTAGCGACATTAATGGACATGTGAGCTTTCTCTGGTCACTCGCTGCTGACTCCACCGCTCAGGCCAAGTGCAGGCATGGAGACGGACAAATCGAAAAAGTAATGAATAAACGCATAATATAACTATATTGATATAAATTATATTGTCTAATCTCTTATCTAAAAATCCGGTATATACAGATATATACCGATATATCGCCCAGCCCTAGTTCATAGGTTGGGCATAGGTGCATTACAACACAGTATAGGGGACACAGTGGCACCATTTTAGAGTGGCAGGGGCGACAGGTCACCCAGAAGTCAATGTTTAGAATCCCCAACCCTATACTGCCCCCGGTGGTCAGGTGGGGCTTTGAATGGCAGCCACCACCATGTGTGTGTGTGTGTGTGTGTGTGTGTGTGTGTGTGTGTGTGTGTGTGGGAGGGAGGCAGGCAATGTGAAGCTATACTTTACAGCGCTTTGATTGGCCGGAAGGTCAGAAAGCGGTGCTGTATGAATGCATTCCATTTATTTGTTTAAAACATTGTTTTTGAGTGCTCTTGATCATTGTATATCTTGTGTATATTGTATATATTGTAAGAGAACTTAGAACATTGCGGAACTTAGTTTGTTTGGGCTGACACTATATACTCTGGTTTGCACTGTCAATTAGTGAGTTCTGTTCAGCGCTGCATTTGGTGAAAGTCATGCTATGTCAACACTGAAGTGTTGACATATCTTATTCCCTGGCAATTAATAACATGTCAGAGCTGTTCGCAGCAGGGTCAGCACAGATAAGGCCGTATTTACAGTAGGATACAATTACACATGTAGAGAGAGATTCCGTCCCATCCATGGGTTTAGCTGGCTCTGGTTGCCACACCGCTCCCTTCAAGATCAAACAAAGCCCGCCACAAATATCAACACATATGACAAAAAGGTATTTCACATCACCCTGTGAACAGTATACTTTATACATACGTGTAGTGTATATAAATGCCTGTAAAACATGGTATATAAGTCCTGTATGCTCAAGGCAAGCAGCAAAGTGAAGGTGGGTGGGTGTTTTGGGGTGGGGGGGGTGCAGGGGCTGTGTTCAGAGGGTAAATGCCTGAGTTGTGAAATCAGCACAGAGGGTGGAAAGTATTCTGGGAAAGCGGTTGAAGATGCTGCAGTGAATGACAAGGGAAAGGGCTTGCGAGCGCTGTTCAGTCACCGCGAGCTGCCCGGCGGTGAAGCGATGCAGGCGTTGTGACTCGCACGCTGCCGTCACCGCGGCGTCTTGTCGCGTTCGTCTCTACATTTGTCCCTGCGTTGTTTCCCTTCCTGCACTTCCCCTTCCAACCTGTGTGCGTCCTCGCTGTCTACCCTGCTCCTTGCGTCACCTGATCGTCAATAATCAGCATGTGTTACAGTGGGGGCATGGTCTGACTCTAGGCTTGAAGCAGCCGTGACGTGTGGCCACGGGTGGTACTGCAGCCTATAGGACCAACTGCAATACACACCCCATTCATAAATGAATGATCTGTTTAACTGCTCCACAAAACATATTTTTGAGGTCCCACACTTGGTTCATATGGTGCTTAATAATCTTCTCTTAGTCCTTAGGTACATACATTCTTTCTAATGTCAATGTCAATAAAGACAGTTTGGACGATCGTTTGTCATGACGTAATAGTCATGTGACATAGTCCTATGCTTTTTCCTTAGATGCTCACGCGTTTCTCTTGCACGAGCAACAAGTGGTTTATTAGCGAGCACAACATCGATCCTACTTTTTGTGTAAATGCTAAATATTAAACAAAACATGCCTACGATTATAATCCTGTTATTTTATGTTGCACATGCACAAGGCTTGAGGTCGGGAACTCCAGAGTCTTCTGTTTGTACTGTGCATGCGGCAAAAGAACCACTTTGCCGATATGGCGACACCCTTAATTCGCCTCAATGCGACAATGAGCAAATACTTAAGATCGAGCCGCCCACGCCTGGGTCTCCTTTTCTATTTGTGTGTGTCTTTGCATTCTGCTTCCTCTAAACATTCAGTACATTATCGCAGTACCCTTCTGCACTTGGGACATTAAAACAACCACCGAACGTGGCGTTTTCTTGATGCCCAGCCCCTGTATCTCACAGCTCCCAACAAGTCGTCTCGTACAAGTTACATCTTGGAGATCGTTGCGGTCACAGAATGTCGCAGTTCAAGATGCCCTCCTCTGTTTGTTTTTTTTTTTTTGGTAACGCTTCTGATGTAGTTCACCAAATATTACATTTGGTCAATAAAATATTTATTTTTACTGTAAACTATTACAGCAGTCAAGCCAAAGACTGCAATGTAACAACAACAACAAAGCACATGCATATAAAACTCCATAGACTGTGTACTGTAAATAAGCTATATAAATACGCTATATTTGTACAGTACAGTACAATATATATATACAAGTGTCTCTCTGAGCACTTCCGTAAAAGGCCAGCCAAAAACAGCAACAAAAAGTCGACTTTTGTCATCGTTATTTTCTTTTTCTGGTTCGTTCTGCTGAGCTCCGTCTTAAGTTTCATCGCTCGGGGAGGGGAGGGGGGGGTGGTTCTGGTGCTGAGGCACCCATAAACCAATGTAGAGCGAGCTCCGCACAGTAGTGCTGCTGGGTGACCTCACAGCTGGGGAATGTGCGTGCATGTGTGTGCACGTGTGTGCATGTGTGTGCGTGCGTGCATGTGCATGTGTGTGTGTGTGTGTATGTGTGTGCACGCAATAGAGAGTTCTTCAGTCCACATGGGCGCCATAAGGGAAAGACAGATCTGCATATGACACACACACACACACACACGTGTGCACACACACTGTAAATGTACACGCCTGTGCGTGCACGCACACACACACACACACACACACACACACACACACAGTGACGACAGCGCTGGTCTGGATTCAATCTAGAGGCTTCTATCAACCAGCCGACCCTCATGTACTAAATCTTCATCCTCACACGTGAAGGGGGGGGGGGGGGATAACATACTGCCTCCGCACTTGAGCAAGGCACGTGCACATGGCACACACACATGTATATGTATATTTACAGTTTATGAAGGGCTTGTGTGAGCGAGGATTTGTGGGAGATGGTGTTTATTAAATCCATAAGAATTATAAAATTGGATAAAAAAATGTTTTATTATCAGTATTTTTTTTTTAGTTGTATCTATCAATCACTATCATACAAAAGGAAGTGACTGCTGTTATATTCTTGTGCTATATTGTGTGGAATCATCTTATCTATTAGTGTTAGCGTTAAAAAACCAAACTGCGTGAAGTTTTTAGATGTTTTGGAAAGAGGACCACGCCTCACGTCATAATCAAGCAGTTAAAGATGCAAGACTTGTTTGCTCATTGAATAGCGGCACGTCATCAAACCTCCGTTTTATTTAGGGGGACAGACCCTCCCTCCCTCCCTCCGCTCTCATTTTTACAGGTGCAGGAACGCTTTTATAAAAATGTCTTCCAACGGGGTTGAGCAGATACAGATGTTATCAATAGTTGTGCTGTCCATAAATAATGTATTACTAAATATTTCAGTATGGTTTTAGAACATGGGCTTTTAGACAAAAACATGTGAAAGGAGCTGACAAATAGTCGCTAGGTTATTTTTGCATATTCAGTACACTAAATTAGCATATTATGTATGTGCATTACCGAGCGTCGCAGATTCAATGACCTAATGTTATGTTAAGCACAGGGTTGTTTCCACTGAAAGAGACCACATGCTCCAACTCTAAATACACACACACGCACGCACGCACACACACACACACACACACACACACACACACACTAGCCTCCCACTTATCCTAATTGTGCTACTGCGTTACCATGGCATCTGAGCTCGGCATCTGCAGTGCACAACACAATAGCAAAGGCTCGCGTGTGTGTGTGTGTGTGTGTGTGTGTGTGTGTGTGTGCGTGTGCATGCGTGCGTGTGCGTGGCACTTATGTGAGAGAAGCCAGCACACCTGTATTTTATCTGCATTAAGATGATATACTTATTAAACTCAAATATGAATCTTAAATGTTCGATTATTATTGTTATTATTATTGTTATTATTATTATTATTGTTATTATTATTATTATTATTATTATACAATCTTTATTCATATTGAATTCAAATTCATACAGAATTGCAGTTCAAAGTGCTTTACAGAGAGGAAATACATATACACTAGTTGTTCTTCCCATAAACAAATACAGAATTACAGAGAGAAAAAACTGTAAATATGATTAAAGGAATCACATTTAAAAATTAAATAAAAGAAAAATTAAAACAGCTAATAAAGGCACAGTGATACATTATCTATTACTAATATTATTATCTATTATTACTATTATTACTAATACTAGCCCTAATAATAATCTATTGAATATGTGTAAAGGGCAACCCCGTAAAAGGCGGCTGCATCACGTGACGTGTCTCTGAGGGGCAATGTTTGTTGCTCCGTGAAAGAATTCTCCCCTGTTGCCAGGGCAACGCTGGACCGTCTAGATGCAGAAGGAAGCAGAGCCTTCTGGAAACATCACGACCCCCCCACCCCCACTTTCTTCTCCATGCAACCCAAAGATAATAATAAGTGCTGACAGGGCATTAATACGGTCTAGCACGTCTCGTCGGGTAACGCGTTCGTTAAGAGCGCGCACGTCACACCACGGGCGCGCACGTAAGCCCTTGTGCGCACCAGCCCTGCACTTTATCAGAGTAACACCGGTTAGTTTCAATTCTTCTCAACTCTGGGCTAAATATTTAGCCAGCGGAGTAAACACACGCTCCACAGACGATATGCCAGATGCCTTTACTGACATGGAGAACATGATTCTACATGTCACAGAATGTAGTAGTACTAACATGAATGTACTGCATGCAGTAGAAGTACTAACACGTATGTACTGCATGCAGTAGAAATACTAACACGTATTTGCTGCAGTAGAAGTACTAACACGTATATGCTGCATTCAGTAGAGGTACTAACATGTATTTGCTGCAGTAGAAGTACTAACGTGTATTCTCTAGTAGAAGTTCTAACATGTATCTGTTGCAGTAGAAGTACTAACATGTGCCTGCTGTATAGAAGTACCACCATGTATTTGCTGCAGTAGAAGTACTAACATGTATCTGCTGTAGTAGAAGTACTACTGTAACATGTATCTGCTGTAGTAGAAGTACTAACCATATATCTGCTGCAGTAAAATTACTAACATGTATCTGTCACAAGATCTCTAACAAACCAAAGCTCGTGTATTGTTCTTTAGAATTGTTGGACAGTAGCTTGGCTCTGCCCGACTATTGCTCTCATCTACATTTGTTCCACTGAGAATAGTCTGTAAACCCTGTTAGCATTAGCATTGTCACAGCGACCCTGCTGGCGCTCCAATCACGGTGTGTTAATGAGATGATGTTAAATTGGTTCAATGCTGTCCAATAGTTTCATAAGTATTCTACACCCAGTAGGGGGAAATGACTGTTAAAAGCAGAGTCATTCTCAAGAACGCTTGCAAACTTCAAGCTCAAATCAAAACAATATTGCTCTGCGGTCTTCCACAGCAATGCATCACATCATAATGCATTGTAAAGAAATACGTAGTGCTACGGCTTTGTTGATATGAGCGGGTTTTGCCACTTTGTTTATGTTGCTATTTATAGAGCAAGGGCTGTGTAGAAGTATCAGATTTTTTTTTTAACACAGGGAAAACTGGCAAAATGCAAGGCGATATTTGTTGAATTTGACAAAACACATATTGTCTTACATTTATCTTCCAATAGCTGACTATATCTTCAACCTTTCACAATGGAGCGTGGCCAGACCCTATTCATCAAGTGAATTTTAAGTCTGGTTTCACCAGGCTTGTTGGTCATAATAGTTGGAGGCCCAGTACCTGCGTTTCACACACCCTGGTTGAGGTGAAATATTCCCTGGAGAGTGGACTCGGTGACGCTGTGTTTCAGCGGGACTGTCCGGTTGCAGAGTTAAGTGGTTAAGTGGAGTTCCTGCAGCGTTTCGGAGCGAGCGCTCATCCGTCAGTGAACTTTAAACATTTACATGGTCTGACTGAGGTTTTACCCACTGGAACATCTATATCTGGAAAAGCTGCACAGATAATGTGAGGATTCTTTATACACACACACACGCGCGCGCACACACACACTATGACTGTCTGGAAATTGAATCCTCTTCAGAACTCTGCTGTGTGTGTGTGTGTGTGTGTGCATGCGTGTGTGTGTGTGTGAGAGAGAAAGAGAGAGAGAGAGAAGCGAAGATAAAGAAACAGAAATGTGAATTACAGATCAATCTCTCTCTCTCTCTCTCTCCCTCTCTCTCTCTCTCTCTCTCTCTCGCTCTCTCTCTCTCTCTCTCTCTCTCTCTCTCTCTCTCTCTCTCCCTCCGTCTCTCTCCCTCTCTCTCTCTCCCTCTCTCTCTCTCTGTCTCTCTCTCT
>JAODUH010004456.1:0-10694 GCA_027564835.1 Typhlichthys subterraneus | reverse complement strand
CTCCCTCCCACTCTCCCTCTCTCTCTCCCTCTCTCTCTCTCCCTCCCTCCCGCCCTCCCTCCCCCACTCTCTCTCTCTCTCTCTCTCTCTCTCTCTCAAATAAAACGTGTGCGTGCCAATGTGCTGCTCGAGTGACGCAGGGCCCCAAACATACGTTTTTGAGCAAAAATATCAAATAATGTACGAGGCCTTTGATGGTGGATAAAGCAAAAAGATTGAGCTCAAAATCAAAACAAATACATCAAAAGAAATACAGTGAGGAGATATTCTATGTGTTTTTAAGTGTACTGGATTACATCGGATCACCTTTAACGCATGATCCGAATGATAGATGAATAGATCCAGGGCTATGATTCTTACTCTTATTTTTCTTATTAATCTGGGGTTGTAGCTTTGGAATTCCAGGCCAGTAACACACAGACACTAGCCAATGGGCCGTGCGTGTGCGTGTGTGTATGTACATGTGTGCACAACAGGCTGAAGTGGCCCAGTGGATAGCACTATGACCTCACAGCAAGAGTGTCCTGGGTTCGAACCCTGGTTGGCTTGGCTTTTCTGTGTGGAGTTTGCATGTTCTCCCCGTGTCTGTGTGTGCTCTGGTTTCCCCCACTATCAAAAACCTGTCAGGTTCACTCTCCAGTCAGTGTCATGTGACCAGAGACACTGGCTCCAATCAGGAGTTGGTCCCCGGGCGCTGCACAGCGGCTGCCCACTGCTCCCTTGAGGGATGGGTAAATGCAGAGGATTAATTTCGCTACGTGTATGTGTATGTGACAATAAAACCACCTTTACCTTTAAGTGCCCCGACAAAAATGTGAGATTTTAAACTACCTACGAAATCTCATTATCATTCCGCTGATAATACTGGGCAGTCACAGCCCAGAGAATAACGCTCACGAAGACTAAACACTTAAACAGCGAATGAAAGCTGCTGATGCTATCGTTCAGTTCCCCCATTGTGTGGAGGCTGGGTCCGGAGCATCGCGGGGTCCCCTGCATGTGCGTGCCACTGGCGGGATGAAACCCTGCAGGGATCTGAAGCTCCGGGGGCCCCCGGAGGCTTAAGAGGATGACGGTTGCGGAACAGGAGATGCATTGCTGGCTCTTGCACAAAGCCAAGACAAAAGCACCGGCCCTACTTTTTACAGGACAGCTGTATCAGTGGGCGCATCGGCTGCTACAGATATCCATCTTGGACATCGAGGTAAGCGCTCTGGGCTGCTGTGTGTGTGTGTGTGTGTGTGTGTGTGTGTGTGTGTCTGTGTGTGTGTGTGTGTGTGTGTGTGTGTGTGTGTTGTTTATTTTTCTTTTTTTTCCTTTCACATTCATCTGCCTTCTTCTGCAGACAGCCAATAACAATCTGCGTTCAAATGCAGGAGAAGGTATTTTGACCACACTGCAAACAGTGTTTGTGGAAACACATCTGCGGTGATGGAGGCCGATAGTCCGCCAGAAGCCAAGATGCCTTGGTGTCATGGCAACACTGACACAGTGTGAAGACGAGGCTAAAAACAGGGCCCAGAAATAATGATGGTGCTTGAATAAAAAAACATATTTCAATGGGGCGGTGCCTCTGCCGTCTATTATTATACTAGTATTGCAATATGACTTTCATTGCCGGATTAAAAAACTGAACAAAACAAACTCAAACATAAAAGTAAACATGACATTCTGAACATCAATCACCTGATCTCATCATTCATTTAACGGAGAGAACGTTGGAGCCCATGGAAAGAAAGCCAACTTCAGCCACTACTGAATGTCCCCGGGCTGAGGCTGAGCAAACCACCCTGCTAAAAATTCCAGCCTGGACCAGCATGAATTCCATGCTGGTCCAGGCTGGGTCATACTGGTTAGTGCTGCAACCAGCATGGGATGCTGGTACACCAGCAAAACAGCATTCCATGCTGGTTCCAGCATGCAAAACATACCTTATGCTGGTGACCAGCAATGCTGGATTTTTTTAGAAGGGCAGACCAAGCTGGAACTCCTGCCCGAGACCTGCTTGTGAGTATCAGCAATACGATTTTTAAATGAGATATATTGTCTCATAATATCAGGCATGGACATTTTTAATTGTGTATACTGTAGGTCTGTAATTATGTTATATACTGTACATTCAACCTAGGCTATATTTTACTTCATTCCCTTGCGGCATTCGGAAACGTGTAGATATTTCTCTTCTCTTCTCTGTTATATGGAACGTGCCTGACCAGGTGAAATTGCCCCTGTGGGATAATAAAGATGACCTTAACCTTGTGAGTCCCAGCAATGAGCACGTCTTTGCTGGGTGAGCCAAATAATAAAAGCAACACTGCGAGAGGGATGGAGGGCGCTATACGGATTTCGTGGGGAAAAGCGAAGGGGCCAAAGACGTCCCCCCTTTTTCCCAGGAAATAATATCAGCCATTGCCATCATCAGTTTCAGTGACACTAACAGTGTCCTAAACAGTATCCCTGACGATCCACAGTGCTTTACGCTATGGGAAAAGAAGAGTCAATTTCGATTACCTTTTTCCAGTAAGATATGCATCTGCTTCATTGTGTTGCCACGCAAAGTTATGTCAAACACGTTCAGAGGCAAAACAATGACGTAAGTGATGGGCTGTTTCTTCTTGTTGATTGAATGTTCTACGTAATCACACAGAGGTTGGTTGGAATCTGTCCCCTTTGTACGTATTGCATTTCTAGTAGCACCGTTCCGTTGCTTTGAAAGACCGGGAAAGAAGCTTCCTAGAAGCCTGTCCCATTTATACAGAGCTCCCCAGGTTCTTTTCTTTTCAATGCCAAGCAGTCTATGAATGTTACTTGATACTGATCTTGCTAATGTACTCTGTGTGCTGTTGGAACTGGAAATGTCATGTCATTCCACCTGTCTAACATTGTGATGTTACACCACAACACGAGATGCACCTACTGTAGTAGTAATGAAGGACAAATGTCCTTCATTACGTCTTGTGCTAGTACAATATGTTGGTTTAAGAGCAAATCTGCTCTATTAACGATTTACCTGGGATGTACTGTAAACGTTTTATACAGTCAGAGGGAAGAGGGTAACTGCTGTTGCTGTATCGTGCGGAGACTGGAAGGCAGAGCTTTGTAGTAAATTACACTGGGCGAGCATCTGAAAGGCATTGTTATTGATTGTCGACAGCTGAAGAGTTGTGTTGTTGTAGTCCAAAACCTCTAGCCTGGTGTAAACACACTTCATTGGGAAGTGCTTGCAGTCGTTGCATTCTACTGGGTGTAGACTTTTGGTTAAATTTGAAACCATTGGACAGCGTTTAAACAACTGTTTTGATCGCCTCATCTAGCTCTACCTCTGTTTCAAAACATGCTTGACTTCAATGTCGTCTCACTAACACACCCTGATTGGACCGCCAGCAAGGTGGCTGTGAATGCAAACAGGGTTTCCAGGCTATAATCTCAGAGAAATACACTGAGCTGTGAGCAGTAGTTGGGTTTTTACCATGGAAACCATTTAGGCTACCATTGTAGCCTACAATTTATTGTTTTAGTGTATCTTGTCACCTCACTAACAAGCAGAGATGTCTGCTTTAAAATTTAATTAAAGAAATGTCTTAAATTATGAGGGCTACAAAACACATGTTAGATTGATAATGAAAATAAATTAATTCATAATAGACTGATTCAGTTGTCATGTTATATTAGATGCAAGAAAATGCTCTTGTTTAGATATTGTTAAAAATGGAAAAGCACAATTGTATACACACCTGACGATCCTACCAATTCATATTATTATTATTATTATTATTATTATTATTATGATATTACTTACTTCGCAAGTCATGCAGACAGAACGGATGAGACACAATCCATTCTACGTCATTTTGCGTAGACAACGCAACAGACAACAGATGCATTGAAGAGCCTGCATTTTTGGAAAAAATAAGTTAACGTGAAAGTCTATGAGAGTGGTCAGGACGATTCTCAGCCATATTGAAATCGCCCAAAAAGGGGCTGGAGCCTGGCTATACATACTCCACGGAACACTGGACGCTGATTGGATTAAGATATTTAGAGGCAGGACAGTCAGCTACTGAACCGTAGCGTACACTGGTAAAGTTTTAAATTCCCTCCTCTCTCTTTCTCCCTTTGGCGGTGCGTCGCACAACCGCCCTAAGGAACAAACCGTCCCTGCCTAAAATATAACGAGTATACATTTAATAGTGTTGAACCTCAGCAGTATCACAGTAAACAACGTTCTCTAATCTACCATCAACATGTAAAGCTGTGTTACTGTCTCGCAGGGTAACAACCGCATACACTGCAACAGTCACGGTTCCCTGATGGGAAGCTAGGTCAACGTTTTTAAGACGGTCGGGCCTCCAACTGGCGCTCTTTCAGAGCCACGTAGAACGTGGTTTCTCCAACAAACAAGGAATCCCAAGGAATGCCAGTCCCGGGAAAAGAGGGGCCCTGGCATTTCACTGGGAGAGAGCGGCAACAATGCAGACACGTTGATTCTCGTGTCGCGGTATACAGCCCAGATTAGGGAATGTGGGAATGAGGGTGGGATTTACCCACCCTTGCCTACAAGGGCTGGAAGGTCAGCTACACTACACCCAACAGCCTGCTGCTAAACCAGCCATAATACTACTACTACTACTAATAATAGTAATTTAAACACTCAATAAATACATTTTTATATAACATAAAAACAATAGCCCAATGTGTATAATTATTATAAAAGCTTATAAGACCAAATTAAAATAAGATCTCTTTCCATAGGCTCTCAGTCATGTCAATCACACGGCAGCACCAATGAGAACCAGGTACATAGCACATTTTCTTCACACGTATACGTTCGCACACTTACGCATAAGACACTGAAACGGATTAGCGTAAGCGTGCGAACCTGTCCACTGGCTGCGTGGGCATGCGTGAGCGGACATACTGCGTGAGCGGGCATAATCGAGCGCTGTGCAGCTAGGGAGACCACCTGCGCCCTCCAGGACAAAAGCAGGGCTGAAGAACAGCCCCTCCTGTGCCGAGCCACACCCACAGCTCTGACCCGTGATCGGCTCCGATTCGGCGGCGCGGCTCAAGTTGAAGAAGAATGAATGATTACATTCATCATATCCACAATGAGCATTCATGCTCATCCCGCGACGTGATTGGCCCAGGCCGGTGTGTGCGCAGCATCATGGGCCTTCACACCATCACGGCCCAGCCAATCAGAGG
This sequence comes from Typhlichthys subterraneus, assembly GCA_027564835.1. Taxonomy (NCBI): domain Eukaryota; kingdom Metazoa; phylum Chordata; class Actinopteri; order Percopsiformes; family Amblyopsidae; genus Typhlichthys; species Typhlichthys subterraneus. The sequence goes on along the minus strand of JAODUH010004456.1, from coordinate 5,489 downwards.
CCTGGTCACGCAGCCGCACCCCGTCCCCCTCCCTAACCGGCATGACAGGGGCTACGTGCAGCCTGACAGCATCTCCCCTTTGCTATTAGGGCCGTATCACATGCACACACACACACACACTGACACACGCACACTCACACAAACACACGAACACACACGAACACACACATTCTCCGTGTGTGTGTGAATAAGTATATAAGCGTATACCCCACATGGCGTTATACGTTTATATATTTATTCACACTCTTACACACACACACTTGCTCACGCACACACACAACCCCATGTGGGGTATACTTATTCACACACATGCACACGCACATGCACACGATACATAGTGGGAGAGCTCAGGCCACATTAATGGTAATTGTATGCAGGCCACGTCACTGGCAGAATAATAGTCTGCAGGCTTTTTCCTTTTGTCTTTTTTTAAGTTCCCATTCAACGTGTTTGAAAACTCTTTGCTCCCCCAGAGAAGCCAGCTCCCTCGGCTTTCTCTCCACATCCGCCCGAGCCCCTCTAAGCAGCCTGGGGTTCTCTGTAAACTTTATACGCTCAGACAGACGTGCGTAACTTCTTCAGAGCCGGTCTTGTAACTGCACTAATTGGGAGCTTGTAAACTGCGGCTTGATATGTCCACATTTGGACAATAACAAAACAAAACAAAAATTTGTTGTATAAATGTATCAAAGACCCCACAGGGGATACAATTGTGTTCTCTATTTTTGCCGTAATTGAATCAAACATGAATTTGGGTTAACTAAAAACATCATCTGTGGTCAGAATACGTGGTTATGTATGCGTTTGAGGTGTTTGGTGAAGCACCTGATGGATTGGAACCGCATATGGATCAAGCATTCTTATCATCAAAGCCACAGATGGAGGACTTCAGGAGAAACGCGCCCTGTAAATGAAGATGTTCTCCGGAACATCAAGGCCTGCACTCAACATCAACAGTCGGCAAGATTATGGCTTGTTTGACAGGTTTATCGCCCACACTGTATAGATTACGTGTTATTCCACCACAGGCCCCCGGGGGGTCTGTTCATGTTTGTACGACAGTTATTTCAGCTGGAGATTAATGGGCGACACTATTAAGCTCCCCGCGAATCACACGGCATCTATCAGGTGCCGGTGTGGTCTCCGGCGCGCAGAAACTAGCGTTCTGTGCTGTTTATGGGGGAGGTGGGATGAATAAATAAAGATAATGGATTTGTTCTTCATGTCTTGCGTGTTTCCGCACAAGAGGAGGCGTGTTCATGCTCTAAATGTTAATTGTACTGGAATTAGTCATAGAGACTACTGTGGGAAATAGACAGTGGTCAGAACTGTATCCTCTGTTAACCTATTGTTATTCTCTATTGCATAGAGAGTTTGACAGTTTATGTGTATGCTGTTTGAGTTGTGAGCGCAGGTTCAGACCAAATAAAACACACAAGCACAAACTGGACAGAACGTAAATGAGCAGGTGAAACCAACACACAATCAACACAGGGACTCAGAAAGGCTGGGGAAGACAGGAAGTATAGTGTTTTTGTGTGCAGTCTGCACCACTTTGTTTGCGTTCCTATTTACGGCGCCAGGGCTGTGTAGACGTACCGGATCATTTTGTTTTGTTCGGCACGCACGGAGAACGGTAAACTAATGGAGTACGACGAGGTATTAGGTGAATTTGACAAAAGTGTATTAGCTTACAATTATCTTACAATTAGCTTATATTTAGCTTACAATTATCTTACATTTAGCTTACATTTAGCTTACAATTAGCTTACTTTTAGCTTACTATACAATAAAGGACCACAATGGAATCTTCTGTCAGAGACGCCATTATTATATTAACAAGCAATAAAAAATTATCTCAAACAATAAAGAACTTAAATCAATCAATAAGGAAATTAATTAATTCAATAAGGAACTTCAATCAATCAATCAATCAATCAATCAATCAATCAATCAATCAGGTGGGTACAATAGATGTCAGGGGAGTGGTTCTACGGTGGGTCCACTGTGATTCCTCTGGCAGATGACTGGTTACATTGTGGTTCCATTGAGGTTCTACAGGGCAATGAATCTCTCCTGTGGCTCTGCTGGGAGCTGTGGTTATCACATGGGGCTGAACGTGTGTGTGCGTGTGTGTGTGCACGCGTGTGTGTGTGAGAGAGAGAGAGCGACCCAGAACATCTTGAGGAGTGACCGTGACTGGAGAGAATGGACTCTGGGGAAGAGTCTTGGTCCAGTCAATCAGACCTCCCCAGAATCAGGAACAGATGGGAACACTTACTGTGTTTCTCTTTTCTTCTCTTCACACCAAGACCTCACTCACTGTCTGTCTGTCTGTCTGTCTGCCTGACTGTCTGCCTGTCTGCCTGACTGTCTATCTGTCTGTCGCCTGACTCTCTGTCTGTCTGGCTCATATCTCTCTGTCTGTCTAGCCTCTCTCTCTCTCTCTCTGCCTGTCTGCCTGTGTGCCTGTCTGTATGCCTGACTGTCTGTCTGCCTGACTGTCTGTCTGCCTGACTCTCTGTCTGTCTGGCTCATATCTCTCTGTCTGTCTGTCTGTCTGTCTGTCTGCCTGACTGTCTGCCTGACTGTCTGTCTGTCTGCCTGACTGTCTGTCTGTCTGTCTGTCGCCTGACTCTCTGTCTGTCTGGCTCATATCTCTCTGTCTGTCTAGCCTCTCTCTCTCTCTCTGTCTGTCTGCCTGTGTGCCTGTCTGTATGCCTGACTGTCTGTCTGCCTGACTGACTGTCTGCCTGCCTGACTGACTGTCTCTGTCTGTCTGTCTGTCTAGCCTCTCTCTCTCTCTCTGTCTGCCTGTCTGGCTCATACCTCTCTGTCTGTCTGTCTGCCTGTCTGGCTCCTATCTCTCTGTCTGTCTGTCTGTCTGTCTGTATCCTTCTCTCTCTCTCTGCCTGTCTGTCTGTCTGTCTGTCTGTATCCTTCTCTCTCTCTCAATTCAATTAAATTCAAATCATTTTATTGGCATGACGTAACAGTGCACATATAGCCAAAGTATTAATGTGATTAAAGTAAGTAAGTAGTTTCTCTCTATCTGTCTGCCTGTCTGTCTGTATGTGTGTGTGTTTGTCAGTGTCCCTGACTAAGAATGTACCTAGTCGCATCTGATTGGTCAAGTTTGGCCTCTATCCTCGACTGACAAATCACGTTTACTTCAATTATGTTCTTTCAGTGATTGATTAAGGGGAAATAAACAGGTCAACCTGTAAGCCAATATTTTCTGTAAGTCTAGGAGTAGACTACTCCTGCCAGGATACCATAGCAGTCAGATGAATGTCTACCTACCATACATATATCATAAGAGAACGAAACCCAGGATATTAACACAGCCAACGCTGCATAGCCCCGTTATTTGAGTAGATACAGACACAAACTGAACAACAAATGTGTCAGAACCAAAATGAAAACGCATTCATGCATGCATGCATGTGTGTGTTTGTGTCTGCGTGTGTGTGCGTGTGTGTGCGTGTGTGTGTGTGTGAGCCTCAGAACAGGCAAGATGACAAAGGTTAACGGAGTGGGTTGGTCAGAAACGGGAACAGGGAGTCCCTACAGGACACACACACACACACACACACGTACGTGCGCACACACAGGCACGTGCACGCTCACATACACGCACAAAAGGGGTCAGCTGGACTACATAATATAACCATGCTGGTTTTACAGGACATGCTGTGTGTGTGTGTGTCTGTGTGTGAGAGAGTGTGTGTGTGTGGAGGATCTTCTATAAGATGCATACGCGCCATGACTCCTACGGTCACTAGGGGGCGATCTTTTTTCAGCAACCACACTGCATAAGAGGACACATTGGCCCTGTACTCTTCCACAGGAACAGGTTTCCTCTCGGCTTAAGGCCATCCGCTCAACTGCTGTTGGCCTTAAGCCACAAGCATCTACGTGGATTCAGTCGTCCCCCTCTTCTGGGCAGGCTGTGGAGCTGAAGGGGTTAACTGGAGATTTACGCTGTGTGGGAAGCAAGCTGTGGACTCCTGCGGGAGGACAAACAGCTGTCTTGTCCTCAGTGCTTGGGCATGTTGGGCTTACCTTGGAATAGTCTCTCCGCTACGCTTCCCATTTATCGCTGTCTCTCTTTCATACTGTTAGAGTGCTGCTGACACTCCTGGGATATTTGTGTAGAAACTGTGTGTGTAGATATGTAGTTGTAGTGTCGTGATGTATGTGTGTGTGCTGAATGTTTCCAACTGTCTGTTCGTGATGCCTTCAAAATTCTGAAAACTGCTTTGGTTTTCTATCAAAACAGAGATGTAATGACAGAAAAGATTCTGCTTTAAAGTGACCATGTTACTTAAATTATGTTAAAATATAAAATAAAATACTGGTGCATTATAATAATAAAATAAAAATATATGAATACTTGTGTACAATTCCCTCTATACTAAAGAAGGAATTGTGAACATAAATCTATAATGTTATTACACACAGGTTCCTGGATTCTGGAGTGAAAAAGAAAATACAAATGAATCATGTTTATGTCAAAGTAATATGGCTTATTAAAATCAATACTTGACACTATATTTTATTATTTGTTATGATGTACAAAACATGCTTTTTTCAGTGCTGTGCCTTTCCTTCCCTTTGAAATAAAAATTATATTTGATATATCACCTCCAAAACCTCTAACCTAAGCAGATGTTTGGCTGTGCACAATCCATAATGCAATAGTTTTCAGGTCCCATGTAAAGAACCCATTTGTATTTTTGTATTTTACATATTGATCTTTTACCGCAAATCTAATTTAGCTCCTCCTGTGGCGAAACAGCAGTCAGGGTGGATGTTCAGGCCCTGAACAATCACTTCACCCAGATTTATTTCACCTCTCGCTGCACACGAACCCCCCTAGCCTGCCGTTATCTGGCCTTTTCTCACTCAGCTGAAAGAGCGCTCCGTCTTTTTCCCACAGCCTCCTCCTGTCCTCAGAAACACACTCCAGCCGTGCACTCTAAAGGTCAGAGCGACACAGATCACAGGTGATGATGTTAACATGGGATTAATGGTTCTTGGCGTGAGCTTGGTGTTGTTACATTGGTATTGCCCGGGCAGTGCCATGTTCACCAGACTAATGCCTGCCTTAAAACGGCTCAGCTGGTATAGCCAGCCCTCCCCCCCTCCCCCTTCCCTGTAAAGCAACACATCATCTTACAGTATCTCTGTCCAAGGAAGTGTCACACACACACACACACACACACACACACACAAAGATCCTCAAAAGTGCTGAGGTGCGTTCAATGTTTTCCGTTTGCTTGGAGGTCACTGGGAACGTTTGCCAACACACATAAATTGGCTGAATAAGAGGCTGTTCTTGGAAAACAGTTACAGTTAAAGGTATAGTCAGCTATTGCAAGCTATAGTATCAGTATCGGACAAGATAAATGTTCTGCCTTCCAGGCTTCACATTTAATTCAGTTTACTTAGCACTGTCAGTGGCCGGACTTGGTACTGCGACAAGA
>JAODUH010004455.1:0-10694 GCA_027564835.1 Typhlichthys subterraneus | reverse complement strand
GTCGCCCTTATACGCCGGCAGCAATTGAGCTAAATTAGACTGTGATGCACAGGGGTTTAAGTTGTTGATGTTATGTTAAAAAAATTAAAATTAAAAAAATTAAATAAATAAATAAATAAACAATGAAACATGAATGTAAAAAAAAATTGTCTTTAAAAAATTAACTAGAAAAAAAAAACACACAATGTTCTTTGTTTGCTAGAACACCTCAGTTGAGCAACAGAGTCCATTTTATAGGCTTTCACTGATGGATGCAATGAGATCAATAGCATACTGATGGAGATTTGCATATAACTAGATCTCTATAATCCGCTTCACTATACATCGCAGAACTCTCTGTACCCTTGGGGTAGTCTTATCTTATTCTATTGCCTTCCAGCTAAAATGTTGAGAAGAAGGCCATAAACTCTGGAATTTGCTGGCAACCAGGCCATTTTCAAGTCAATCTGCCAGTAGGAGATATACAGGGGCCACTATATACAGCATAGTCTAATTCAGATACTGCTGAAGGTGACAACTGGTATTGTCTTTTCTTTTGTAGATGTGATGTGCATTCCTTTTCAGTACCTTTTTGGGGAGGGGCAGAGAAAAAGCCTACTGTTTTTATGTTTAGGCCTCGGCTTTGATCATTATCATATGGTTCTGGGTTGAATAATTATTTCAATTATCACTCTATATAATTGTTTCGAAATGTTACGTGCCAATTACGCTTTTGGTAAAAATGACAAGGAATTCACTACAAATACCAAAAGACTCAAACCTTGGGGTAGTCATACTGCCAAGCTAATGTGTGGGACTGCGTTTATCATATAGGCTAAATCTGTTGTCCAAAATCTTCAATGGATAAATAGGTCTGTCAGTAATTGTAATTAAATTTGTGCATATAGAAAAATGTCAGAAAGAAACCGTGCAATGCTAATTGTGCCATTTGTTTAATCTCGGTCATGATCTCATCCAAAAAGATATAACTGTTTGTAAAACATCTTAATTTTTAATAATAATACAGTTATTCCTGTTAGGAAAATATTCTCATGTCTGTGAAAACAGGCCAGAATATAGTTTGATTGACATATCTCGAGCCTGTAACATTATCCTTAAAGTTAAAACCTATCAGGATTACTGTTAATTACTGTATTCAATTTAATGCATATTTTCGAAAGTCAAATAGGTCAATCTTGACCAAATGAGACAAGAGTGCTGTACTTTACTATATACTGTGGCTATTTAATCTAGTATCTTGTTATTGGTGCAATAACCTCTTCGTGGCCCCCCTATTGTGGCTTTGTTGAGTTTTTAATACCATTCTGTCTGCTAACTCAAACCCCCACCCTAATGACAGGGCTGGGACTGCCTTTTGGTTTGCTCTCCAAACTGTCATATGGCTTCTGGACCTTAACGTTTTTTAAAAACTTCTCTTAATACCTTTCAAAAACATCTTGCCGACACGTAGTAACAAGCCGTGTGACTATATTATCAAAAGTTTCACTAGGTCAGCCTGCATGCAACATCCCATAAACAGTACAGACGCGGGGCATTAAGCAATTCATATACGTCTGTATTCTACTGGTGTTCATGGTTTTAACACTGTTATGTCCCTATCATTACTCTGGGAAGATTAATTTAGAACTAGGTTGTGCTTTTTTACTCATTCATCCATCATTGCTTTTGCCAAATTGTTCTAGTTATCTGCATGTCGGTTTTTAATCCTAGCTATATCTATTATTTACAATTTAAGGGCATTTTCCAAAACTGGTAAATTCTACACAAACATTTGCCCTGACATTCGTTACGTTCAATTGTAAACATTTTCTATGTAAGACCCTTGGAGGCAGATTCTTCAGAGTCTTTTCTCAGTGACAAAAGATCCCAAGTTTTCTTCTCTGTGTCACTGACAAAGTAAACTCTCTTCTTCCATCTACACTTCTCTTACTTTCACATACAGTATACTTACATTTTCTTTCTTCCTCTGTTTGGATTTCTACTCATCTTAACACGTTAAGTGTCACTTACCATTCTGTAGCAGAGGTTGACTTTCAGCATTCTTCAACTTGCTTTGTCCTTCATATTTTACTTACTTTTAACCTTCTCTAGGAAATGACAAAATCCTCACAAATACAACCAATATTACAATACAATATATACAATGTCACCATATAACATACATCAATATAAATATATTCAAATGCAACAGACTCTTTCAGGATTTCCGGGATATAGTATAACAACAGATATTACTCTGATGATGTCATACAGCGGTACAGCAATCAACTTCTTTTAATCAAACTCAAAGCTTCTACTCACAGGTAGGAATGTTCAAACAAACAAACTGAGGACTATAGTCTCTGGTCTTTGTCCTGGAGCTTGTGCATGACTGAGCACAGCGCTGCCTCTCGGTGTTGCCTAAGGCAGGATGTTGATTGGGCCAATGTGCCGCAGGTGCATTGGCTCAAGGTAACTTGCTCAGGAGCCACGCCCCTCTTGGGTCCTGACAGTGGGAAGGCAGCAGAAGATGCGAATAGGCTCCATATGATGGTCCTCTAGAGCCCCCTCTGCCTCGTTGGTAACGCTGACCTCGGTTTAGTCCTCCTCTCCACCTTTGACCTGCGAATTCGACAGGGCGTTGGCCCTGGGGATTGTAGGGGCATTCATGAGCCCAATGGTAGGGGTCTTGGCAGATGAAACACCCTGCTCGTCGCTGGTCTGGACCTTGACCTGCGTACCCCTTTGGCATTCCTCAGGTCATAGGGGGCCATGGCTGTCATCCATGTCCCCAGTAATCATAGGGATCGACGACAATGGGTGGCCACCCTGGGGGCATAGGCTGTTGAGGGGAAGTGGCCGCTGGGGTTTGGGCTGGAGCCGGGGCAGGAAGCGCCACCATATGTTTCTTTTATTGCTTGATCTCCTTTTTCTGCCACCTGCATTTTGAGAAGTTGGTGAGTGCCTTGACTTCCTTTTCATCTTGTTTTTTTTCTCGCTGGTGTCTTTGGTCATGGTGAATGAGGTGTTCGTGCCATTCAGCCACTGGTTTCATTTATAGGCCTACAACTTCATCCAGAAGGGCTTGGACTGGGAGGAGAGCCCTTTAACTACTGCAGCTTTCCACAACATCATGACCGCGTCAGTGGAGTCATTTCTCTCTTCAATGCTGTCCTCCCACACTTCTTCACTTCTCTTGAGGTAGACATGCATGGGTTCACCTTCATTCTTGACTAGGCCAGAAAGTGCGTTGAGGCTCCGTATGGTTGGGTATTTGTGACGTAGAGCCGTCCAGTATGCCTTGCGTAATCTGTTATAGGGGGCGTTGTCTGGATGCAGGTTAACGTTGGCTGTGATTTCTACTTCTCTTAGAATGATGCTTCCTTCTAGTCGGGAGAACAAGAGAACAAATGTCTCCAATGGCAAGTTCATCTCCTGCTGTATACCTTTCCACTGCGGCAATCCATTTGCTTGCCCCTCCCACCAGAGGGGGTAGTTTGGCCACCAGACTCACCATGTCCTGGTGTTTCCAGGGCTGGTAGACCTTTTGACCTGGGGCCACATGTGAGGCCATGAGGGGGTACACACCGACGCCTGCTTCCCCAGGGTCGGACCATGTTGGTGGTCCTGGAACTGTAGGTGCCTTGCTGCAGGTGTGCCGGGCAGGGCCAGTAGTGCAATCTTCTAAGGACAGCCTTCTACTACACAGACCTTCGTCCTTCCTCTGGCCTTGTCCGTCCCCTACCGGGTCTTCCTATGCTTCCGGGCATTCTGAATGCTGATCTTGGCACAGGCGGGGATCCTCAGGGTGTAGTAAGGGCAGACTAGTATTTGAGCATAGGTCAGGGAAATAGCCTAAGCGGTAGGGTGGATCGCCTCGGGTCTCGGTGTGTAGTTCCTTTGTTGGACAGGTGTGTCCCTCCCTGTTGCTGCACTCATGTAGGGGCGTGCTGAGCCGGGGGATTGCAATCTTGTACTGTCTGATGGATAGACTGCTCCAGGGCATCTACCACAACCTGTGCTATTCTTTTTACTTCATCCAGGAGGTCTTGTACTTTCTTTTCCAATGACTTAGCTCCTGGCAAGTCTTTACATCAATAGTTTCTGCTCCGAACTCTAACACTCCCTTCTTCAATTCCAGCACAGGGGCTTGTAGTGGGGGCCCTGTGATGTTGTTGTATTCAGGCGGGGAAGTGGGGCTTGGGTCTAACGGATATAGTCTTTTGTAGGGGGGAGCTGAGGGGGTGGCAGCTGCTGCTTCCTCCCTTTTATTCTCTTCACTCTCCCGTCTTGTTTACTACTCCGATGAGGCTAGGCATTTCCTCATCTGGGGCTCTGTCTGATTCTGCCAGCCATGTGTTGTAAGATCCCGTCAAGTGGAGGAGGGTTTTGTTGGTGCGGCTCCGCCTTTTGTCAACTGCTTTGAGCGCTGACTTGGTGGCACCCCATCGTGGATTTCCTTGGCGTTGGTATGCTTGCAGAGCTGCCTGGTAATTCTGGTACTCGTAATTCTTGATGCCTTGCCTCTGGTTGACGTCACATCCTGGTTCGTCATGCAGTGAGTAGCCCTCTGGTCTGCCAATTATTCATTAGTTGTGTGGCCTTATCAGTTTCTTTCACTCTGTCCTTGGATTTAGCTGTCTGTTGTGTCTTGCTTATCAGCTTCAGTTGAATAATCGCAGAGTGCCAAGGACAGGCGCTTTCTCATCTGCCATGATGTCAGCCTCCTATATACTTATAGGAGATTATAGTACTATTTATATTATAGTATAATATATATACATATATACTATGTGTAAATGCTTATTTTAATATTCTTTTTACTCATTCGGTCCAGCTATGTGTATTCTTTACCCTTTAGAGCTTATCTTCCCACTATTTGTCCCCATTCCCTTATGTGTAATACTAAATACCATAATACTTTCCAGGTATTCCAGCGCAACCACACTGCAATATTCAAAAACACATTGCAACCATAATATTTACATTGCAACAAATTAAGGCCGGACTCCCAAGCAGAATGTAACACTACCATGGTAACAACATCAATACTTAATGAAAACAGCAGCTTGAGACATTGGCCTAAAACGGCTAAACTAGTCCCGGTCAACCAGAGGCGTCACGTGAGATCCCAGTTTGCGGGACTGACCAAACAACTGGTCCCCGTGCCCTTGTCTGTTCGTCAATAGTCCACTAGGGTGGCCTCCAGCAACTACTGAGGTTAAACCTGGCTTTCCAGAAGTCTCCTTTAGAATTTTCACTTCCACTTGTTGTATTTTCTATTAATTACATTATAATGAAATATAATCTCCACACTCCACTCCATGATCTCGAGCGCCCAGTTGATAAGTACGTGGGTTTGTTTACAAGACGTAATCTAAGGTAATTTCTGACTGGTGGATTCGAATGGCTTGCTGGACCTTATGACCTATATTAATTAGAGTTATTATTAAAGATAAGCCCTTATATCTACTAATAATTTATGCAATGTGTACTATCTTCATATCACAACAGATTTCTAGTAGGACTAAATGAAGTCCACTATTTGTTCCCCAGATCAATAGATCACCTGCGATATTTTCATCTGTTCTTACTGTAGTCCCATCCGTCCCCCCAGAAGAAGGGGACCAGACAAACCTTTAGACCTTACAGCAAGCCCTCCCTCCCTCCAATATACATTTAAAGTGTTTCCCTCCATTTGCATCCAGCCATTTGCAAACAAGCCTTTGTTTTAACTTCCTTAAAACACAAACCTCCAAAACATTACCTCTCAGGTCTGTTAGTCTGACAGATGGCTAAGATCCAGTGTGGAACATACTGCAGTGGGCCGATGCCAAAACATCTGTCTGTATCTTTATTCACTCACCTCAAGACATGAGACGTTCCCTTATCAACATAGGTTAGCCAATAGAACTTAAGACAGTGCCAGCCCCCAGTCTATTTTCCTCTGCTTCTACCATGATTTGCTGTATCTTGGGTAATATTTCTATATATATATGCTACTTGCTTTATAGTCACACCATTTCGATTAATTAAATATACAATTGTTCAACAAATGACCTGGGACACTTCATTGAAGATTTGAAAAATAGTTTCCACCATGACGGATTCAGTGAGGACATAAAGCATCCGATGGAACGTGATAGTCAGACGCTCACTTGCTGTCGCATATAGGACACAATGTTAAAAAATGTCGCTTTATGAATATGAAATTTACCAATTGATAAAAGAAGGTTCACCAAGAAACATAGATTGGAATATTTACATTCAAATGTAGTTGTTGGTTCTATTAATTCTGATACTCCCTTGGGGAGATTCAGCCGAGAAGTTTGTAAGGCTTCCCAGGTATCTGAAGGTCGCAGCTTCAGAAGTAATTAACAACACCAAATAATATAATGTTAAGTTCAGAACCCCAAGCCCTCCTGAGAGAGTCTCGGCCAAGAAGGTTGGAAGACTTCTTGGTATCTAAGGTCACGGCTTAGAAGTAGTAATGAAGTCAATAACACCATGAAGCAGCCAGGTTAAGAGGTTGATTCAGGAGAGCGAAATCACAGCATATATAGGGCTGACTGTCCCAAAACAGGGCAGTGGCATGTTTTCTCACAATCTATCTATTTGAGAACAGTACCTTACCTTCGTCCAGAAACCATCCGCAAGGTCGTCTGGCATTGCTAAGCAATGGTCTACTTCTGTTATCCTAATAGTCAGATTATGTCTGTTCTAGGTAAAGAAATGTATATCAGTTCTTACTACACATGTATTATAATGGTGACATGATCTTAACATAATTGACATGAATATAAAAAGAATAAATGGTATTTCCAGTTTTCCCAACAGTAGTAATTACATCTTTCTCACAAATATGAACAGAATAACCAGTCTTATATGTAATAAATTATTTCATATTCACCCAAAAATCAGTAGTTTTATGACAAGAAAAAAACAAATGAACAATAGATTAAATTTCAGTATGGAAAAACATTTTGTCTCGATCACTAAAGTCTAGTGGGATGTTTCTCTCAAAATTACGTATGTATAATAGAAGCGCAAGCGTGTCCTTCTATCCACACATGCAGATTCACCAGATCGCAAGCTAATGATCAGTAAACGTGAATATTGTAAACATGGAAATTGTAAAGTGCATGCATTAATTCTTTTTTGCAGTTGAGAAGTTTGCGGATGGCTAAAATTTGTGGATTATATCTATGTATGCCTACACATATTAAGAGATGTATACCACATTGAGAGGTGTGTGCTTGTGGATGGTAAAAAAAAACATGTTTATTATACTTTTGCGCTTGAGTATATTGTGGTGTCCCGGGGTGGGTTGTATTGATTACCCACAATGCAACCCATTGACTTGATTTATGTTTTACCTGTTATTTTCGGTGGGCAGGTGGTTTTGGATGTTTGTATATAAGGCAAGTTGCATTGTTGTTGTTTCTGTCTTTTATTTTGGGATGTTGTTGTGGGATTGTTGGCACCATTTCTGTAAACAGTGGTGAACCGAGTGTGGCGCTCTGATTGTGCGTGTTCGGAAGTAAGCTCGTAGTGAGTTTGTCAAATAAAGGTTTTCAAGTACAAACCACGTTTCCTGCTGATTCATTACATTGGTGTCAGAAGTGGGGTGACGAGCACACGAGTGATAGAAGAGGTTCTTCAACATTTGCATGTTCGGCATCGTGGGAAGAGCGAGCTTCCGGGAATGGACCTTTCCGCCTGCGAAGAACGACAGAAAGCTAACGCTGGGCCGCTCCGACCAGACGGCGCTAGTGCTCTACGGCCCCGCCATAGCCGAGAAGAGCGGCAAGATAACGCGGCCTCTTTTCAACCTGATGGCGCCAGCGTAGTACGTCCCCGCTACGCGACCAGCGGTGAGGATGAGCGTCGTGCGATCAGCGGTGAAGATGAGCGTCGTGCGATCAGCGGCGATGATGAGCGATGGTGGCGTGACAACCCAGGGCCCTCTCTTTTTGGCGCCGGTGTGGTGGCTGGCAGAATTCATTGCAACCGTGAGGCAGGTGGTGGTGATCAGCGTGGCCAACTGAGCGAGCTGATTGACCACGATGATCAACACGCATCATATGACCAACGATGTGGGCGTTATCTAATGGGATATGACCTGACAGCACCTGTTTGCCCTGCAACGCATGATTTCCACGTAAGCCACTCCTCCAGTAAAGACGAGCTACCCCGACCCCATGGTTGCACAGAGATGAGGGGTGGTCAACACCTCCTACTAATATGCCAAAAATTATGTCAAAATTACCACGGTATAATGGGACAGAGTCACCAGAGCCGTACCTGGCCCAAGTACGGCTGGCAGCCCTGCAAAATGGATGGAGTACTGAGGAGACCACTGTGCATCTTGCAATGGCGTTGGAAGGAAAAGCGCTGCAGGTACTCCTTGATTTAACTGTGGTGGAGCAGCAGGATTATTTGGCTCTGGTTGCAGGCCTGGAGAGACGATTTGGAAAAAGAACATCTGTTGACAGCATGCGATACCAGCTGGCCACCCGGCATCGAAGAAAAGATGAAAGTTTAGGTAGCTTTGCAGCTGACATACGATTTTATGCTCAATGGGCCTACCCCCAGTTTGACCGGACTGCCCAGGAAGAATTAGCACTCCACGCATTCATACAAGGACTGCTGCCTGAGAGGCTGCAGGAACACATTCGCCTAGCCGCTCCAAGGTCCTTGTCTACTGCTTTGTTAGAGGCGGAACGAGCTGAGGCTGTGCTTGCCCCGCCAACACTGCACCATGGGATGCTACCTAAAGCACGTCAGGTTGATGTGTGCAGTAGTGAGGAAGATGTGGAACCATTGGCTTATCAAGGCCAACTAGCAGCATCAGGGCTGGCTCAAGGACGGGCATCATCCAAAGTTGGGGCACGACGGAGGCCTGGTCCTTGCCACCGCTGTGGAGAGATGGGCCACATTGCCCGCCATTGTCCGGCACCAGCACCATCTTATCCCATCACCCAGCTGCCGGAAAACTAGAGCAGGATGGCACAGCAGGGGAACTGCCATCCAAGGAACTCATTCAACCCCCTCAACTGCAGCAGATTAAGATCGGTCGCATAGGTGAAACACAGGGCCTCTATGTCAATGGTTGGCTAGAAGGACAACGTTGTCGGGCCTTAGTGGATACAGGCTCCACCATTTCCATTGTCAGGACGGGGGTCCTCCCTGGGACCGAGGGCCCTCATCCCAGTGGCTGGATTCCCACCAACTTAGGCATTCGAACGGTAACTGGTGAGCTAGCTGGGCTGAGAGGGAGGAAACTGCTACGGGTTAAGGTTGGCAAAGATGAGGTTGTTCATGAGTTTTGGTTGGCTGACACCCAAGATCCTGTTATAATTGGGCTGGACTTGTTGAGTCATTGGAAGGCACAAGTGGATGTGCCAGGGGCTCTCCTCCACATCGGTATGGAGAGAGTGCAACTCCAGCGTGGTGGGAAGAAGAGACGGGTGAGGCGTGCACACCGGGGCCGCAAAGCTAGTCAACAAGTTCCCCTGCTGACAAAAGAGATAGTGGCATCTCAGCCACCTGCATCGCCAATGACAGACATAGACCCACCTAATTACAGTCAGCCAGAAGTGCCATTACAGTTGCTTAAGCAGCCAGTTACCCCTCCACTGTCAACTCAAAGCCCAACACCACCTTCGGCTGAGACTATGCTGGCAGTGGAAGATCTCTGGAAGCGCAGTAGTGATGGTCTTGATGCTGACCAATGTCAGCAACTCAGAGACCTGCTCGACCAGTTTACGGACATCTTCGCTGCCAAGGATGATGACTGCAAACAGACCAACCTTGTACAGCATGAGATTGACACTGGAGACGCTCGACCCATCCGTCTCCGACCACACAGGCTGGCACTTGCTAAGCGCGAAGCAGCTGAGGAAAAGATCAAGGAGATGTTAGAGGCCGGGATCATCGAACCATCCAACAGTCCGTGGGCAGCCCCTGTTGTGCTTGTTCGCAAAAAGGATGGCACCTGGAGGTTTTGTGTCGACTACCGCAGGTTAAATGCCATCACGCGAAAAGATTCATACCCACTCCCTCGCATTGACGACGCCCTTGATTACATCGCTGGATCCAGCTGGTTCAGTTCCCTGGACCTCCGGAGTGGGTATTGGCAGGTGGAGTTGGCATCTGAGGCCAGGCCAAAAACGGCTTTCACCATCGGCCAGGGGCTTTGGCAGTTCCGGGTAATGCCATTTGGGCTCTGCAATGCCCCAGCTACATTTGAGCGCCTGATGGAGAGGGTGCTGGCTTCCATTCCACGCAGTCGTTGTGTAGTCTATCTGGATGACCTATTAGCCCATGCTGTAGACTTCGAAGGAGCGTTGCAAAGCCTACATGATGTCTTTGCAGCCATTCGCCAAGCTGGCCTCAGACTGAATCCGAAAAAGTGCAACCTGCTGCAACGAGAGACCACCTTCCTGGGTCACGTCATCGGAAGACATGGAGTGGCCACCGATCCGGCGAAGGTAGCGGCTGTGAGAGACTGGCCAACACCCTGCAACATCTCTGAGCTGAGAAGCTTCCTGGGTCTGGCCTCTTATTATCGGCGTTTCATACGAGGGTTTGCTACCATTGCCAGTCCGCTGCATCATCTCACAAACAAAGGGGTGCAGTTCAAATGGGATGACAGCTGTACCACTGCCTTCCATCAACTCCGCACTGCTCTCACCGAGGCTCCTGTCCTGGCC
>JAODUH010004454.1:0-10695 GCA_027564835.1 Typhlichthys subterraneus | reverse complement strand
CCGTTACCAGGGAAAACCCCCCCCCCCCCCCCCTCCCCCCTTCCCCTTCCCCCAACCCCAACTCCACCAAAACCCCAGCTAACACTGTGATGCTAGCCAGCCTGTGGGCAAAAATGTCTTTGTTTCGGTCCTCTCACATTTTAAATTCCTGGTGTCTTCTCTTGAAGGCACCCTGTCATCGTTTATTAAACAGTTCCCTGGTTGCGGATAGGCCGCTATAGCTGCTGTGTGACAGAATGTGGAGATGCCGGACAGAGCAGTAGGCCTTGTGCCATATCTATGCCAGGCGTGTTGTGAGTCATGGTGTGAGAGAGATGGGCTCATCCCCGTGGGTCTTCCACAGTGTTGCCTCGGGTTTTGCTGAGAGACAAACACAAAAGTAGAGCTCAACAGAGGCCCGAGGATAGGACCTGCTACAGATGACAGAGATCAGGGTGGTGTGTGTGTGCGTGCGTGTGTGTGTGTGTGTGTATGGGGGAGCTGGACCTAGGCATGTCACGAGCAACCCTGTGGATTTTTAGATTTAGAACCTTAAAGACTTCAACTGGTCTGCAGGGGTGAAAGTGTTCTGACTGGTTTTAGATGGATGGGACTAATAATGGATTCAATAAACTGGTTTATATGAAGTCCCCACTTGTCCCCCCGAAGAATTACACTTAAAATAATATTATAACACAATGTCACAGAGGAACTGAAGGAGTATGAGATCACATCAGATATTCTGTTTGGGACCAGAGATCTGTTTTGCAAGCACAAGCTTGGTCTTGGTGTGGGAACAGAGGTTTTGGTCTGGTGGGACCAGAGGTTTTGGTCTGGTCTGGTGTGGTAACAAGCGTCTGCTGGGGTTTGGTTGGGGCTTGGGAGGGTTCTGCTCAGGAACGCAGTACGATGGATTATTTCCCAGGCAAAGAGCTTTGCAACTTTGTCACCACAAAGCAGAATAACAAGCCAAGTGATGCCAGTTCTCTGTGAAGCCACTGTTACTGTTTAACACAAAGCAATCCTGATTCAACCCTCATTAACGTACAGAAACACGGTCCGTAGGGCAAGCCTGTCACCGCTTGCATTATAAGTTCATAAACCCATATCTAATTCATAGCGGAGCGATTACTGTGCGTGCTCTTGTTGGTTGGGAGACATTTCAAAGGGGATTCTCTCCTTGCTGTGTTCCTTCAGCAGGGTTAATGAGTCAGATATGAAGCTGAGGTTGATCTAGTGGCACAATAAGCTTCTGTAAAAGCCTCACCGGGTATTGCTGCTGCCAGTTCCCTCCCTACACAGACAGTACGCATACCATCGTGTTAATGCCCCTCTCACATATGGGGATATTAATATGTTATCTCTTAATATCGCATAATCATGAATAGTAAACCTGGCAATGTCATCGTATAATATCTTGATTAGAGATTTCTGCTTTACCTACATTATACAGTAATACAGCATGTGCATTTCAATTAATGTTGCACGCGTCTAAATACTACTCATTGTAGCATTTGAAATTATCTCTCTCATCTAGGTTTTTCCAGAACAGGTGAAATTGAAAATTGCCGACTGCTACAAGCTCCACCCGGTTAGCTTCAGCCGACCTCATAAACAAACGCACCCGGGTTCCGGGCGCCCCTATTCACACAGCAATCAATGGGGTGTGGGGGGGGGATCCCCTGTGCTGATAGTCTGTGAAAATTGGCTTTCATCTCCTTCAGAACGGGCTAGTGATTACCTATATAGTGCCGTTGATTGGAGATTGATCGCGGTTTAGAATTAAACAGCAGCTAGGGCTCAAAGAACAGATAGGCCGACCGCTTGGAGCTCTCTCCGTCGGCTCGGAAAGTTTCTCCAGCCTCTATCTCTGTTCGGTGATGAGCTGTGACTTTGGAACGTGAATCCAGACGACGGAGGTCAGCTGCGCAGAGGGAGTACGTTTCACTGTGGCCCCGGAGCAATTGCATTCAGCGAGAGTTCCAGCCATTTTGTAAGAAATGTTCTGAAGTGCTCTTTGAAAGCCGGCTCCCCTTTCATTACTGGCAGCGTGGAAGCTGGGAGAGATAGCGCCATGCTAGAGGAGGGTGACTGAGCGCTAAGTGGCTTCGCCCTGACAGGCTGCACAAATGCAGATCAGCCGAGCCGAGATGGGGGAAACACAGAGGTTTAACTCATGAAACATTTAAGGCCTGCCTCACACGCGCACTTAGAAAAGTATTTAGAGTGGTACGGAGGAGGCAAGATAATGAGAATGAAAATGGATCCCAGCGTGAACCCGGAGCCAATAGGGGTGAATCATGTTAAAAACCTGGAGTTTTACTGCTCCATGTAAGAATCCACTTGATACTCTCTGGTTTAGGACAGTTCAATAAATATCTCTCAACACAAACAAGTCTTCTTCAATATAGCCAACAAGCCCCACACAAAACCACAACACAGTCGCTCCATCTACATTTGAAAAGCCCCCTTCAAAGCCTGCTGCCTAAATACGATCCATTTCATAACGGCACAACCTGATCTCAGCCAGAAAAGCGATCCAGATGCTCAGAGAATCTCCCCTGCAGCTTCTCCCAGATAATTTGTCTGCCGAGGGTTTGTGCTCTAAGAGGCAAAGACGCAGATGCAAAACTGAAGTGCGGAGAGCAAAAAGGAAACCAGAGTCGACTGCTAAAATGTGCTTTTATTGGTTTTTAAACTTGTGTCAAACCGCTGTGTGATGTGTCAGTCTCCTGGGTTTGGACAGGCCTGCTCCTCTGTAGATTAGCTACTGCTGTTTAAAAGCGCTCCACTGTCTTTTGACGTTTCCGTAGCTGGTTTCACGTTGCTGTATTTCATCATCTCTTCTCCAGAACAGCTTTATTTAAATAATGACATGTCAGTGTGCTCAGGAGAAGGCACTGTTCTCTCTGTTCGTGGTGTTTACCGTTTTCGATTAAAACCGTCTCCACTGGAGCATTTGTGACACCTTCAGCCCAGCACAATGTTTTCACTCCGCCATTTATATAGTTCTGAGATCATAATTGCATCTCCTTTTAAGGAAGTAGAAGTGTGATTGGCTGGTGGCTGCCGTAGAAGTTTCTCTGAGAGGTGTGCCTCTTGTTTTCTCCAAGCTCCAGGACCCTAATTCCCTCCACTTGTGATTCTGAGAGTCTTCTGTCTGCCTGCTATCATCCCTCCATCTTCCTCTCTCTCCTCATTCTCTCCTTATGTTTGTTTAATACTCTGTGGAGTTGTCTGGATGGGATTGGCTGTCTGAGCCAACGGCAGAGATTTCCAATAGATGGGATGGAGAGGCCTAAGAAAGAGAGAAGGAGAGAGAGAGAGAGAGAGAGAGAGAGAGAGAGAAAGAGAGGACGAGTCGATGGGCGTTCTAAGTGTTTGGCTGAGAAACAGCGGCTGGGCGATTTGTCACGGAGCAGGAATGTGAAAGACTTCAGTGTTCGATTGTTTTTTTTTTTTTGCCTGGAGACCCATCCTTTTCAGAGAGACAGTAGCATTAAATAATGAGCTAGCATCCAATTCTGCTAAAGTGAACCAAGTGTGGCATAATCATCTGCAACTCCGCTGGGGTTACGTGCCCGGAGATGATTCATAACATTTTATCCATCTGTTTACATGCCAACCCAATCCACACTCGCGCGGGAAATATCCCGGTGTCAGGTCGCCTGTCTCTCTCACGGCTGGTTACCTCTCCGTCTGAATTGTAAACCCAACATCTCCCCCAGGCTCTGTACAGTGTCATCGTCTCCTTGCGTCAACATCTGTCTGCTAAACACTCCACACAGTGTCCAGCGCTAACCTGTCGCCCTAAATCACACGGTTACTTCAGCAGAGGAAATACAAAGCCCCACGGGGGGCAGTTAGACAGGCTCCTGTCTCACCGCTAGTCCAGGGCTGTTAATTTACCTCCTTTAGACCATATCCTGCCTCAAGGCGGACGGTTGGAGAATGATAGGGGACTATGAGTTATGAGAAGAAGGCGGCGGGAGCTGTAATTGGTGCGGTCTAGGCGGTCTCTGGGTGCGGGCACACGTCGTACGTGAATAAAAAACTGGGCAGGCGATGGACCGTCGCCTTCCGATGCGAAATTCATGTCTTGTCGTGCTGAATGTGGGCAGTGCAGGGCAGACGCACATCATGGAACTCAGGTTCCTGGATTGTAGTCCGTATGAGGGGGTGTCACTCATAACATGAGGCTGTTTTACAATGGAGAAATGTTTAGAGGACGTTTGTAGTTATCATGAGCAGTGTTAGTCAGGAATAGTAATAAGTTACTATTTACTTATTACTCCTTCAAAAAGTAATAATATTGCTTTACTTATTACTTGGTTTTAAACACACACAATCACTACACTGCCTCGCTCCTTCTGAAAAAATCGAGCTTGTTTTAGAATTGAATCCTCTTTATTGGAACAATAATGAACCTTAGGAGTCAACAATCAGCCAAAGCGAAAACATTGCAGCCTCTCAAACCAGATGATTAGACAGGTTGGTTTAATTAGCCTACCCTTAGTTTGCTAGGACCAGAAATCTCATTATTGTTATCCGGTAATGCAGCGTTGCTTGGATTAGTAATTGTAATATTATTACTGTTTTGGAAATAGTAATTAGTTACTGTAAAAAAGTAATACTATTACAGTAAATAATAGTTACTAGTAACTAGTTACTGCCCAACACTGATCAAGAGAAACATTGTACAAAACCGTCTGGATAGACAGTTCTGTGGCTAGACACTGCAATAACTAAAGTCTCCTTCCATCATCATTCCATCCTGCCTGTGTTGAACTAAAGACGAAGTTAAGATGCAAAATTGCTTCGCCACAGGAAGCAAATCATTTATTTGTCCCTTCACTCACATAGAATGGAAATTAATGGGAGACGAATATTGGCTGCTGTCACTTTGGCATAGGCTTATGAGTGGCCGTACCCTTAAGCACGTAGTGCTCTTCTGACTCATTAGATGTTTAGCGACAACAGCTGTGCACAACTTCCCTGTTAACAAACTGTCTCTGCGACGCGAGGGGAGGATTTTACAGCAGGGCAGGCACGAAGGAACATATGGTTGCTGGTGATCACATATTGCATGGATATAATGTGAGGGTATGGTTTCCATACAACTGAACAATTAGACTGTACAGTAGATGTTTTTTTTTTCATAATATTCGTTTACAGGATCACCACTATCTGTAACTAAAACCTAGCACGCGCTACCTAGTCATGTGGTAATGCAGGTCTATTCACTGAAATGACGCCTACTGCGTGAAAACATATTCTGAGCACTTGCCATCCAAATGTATTATCGTCACAACTAATAGAAAACAGTTTGTTTTATTGTGTGTGTTTTTTTTTTGTCAAACTCTTTTCAGTCTGCTAACCACAGCATATTAAGTCACTTAAAGAAGAGTGTATAGCCTACATTTTATACTTTTACACTGCCAGCCCTGCAGGACTTCTGTGTGGCTCAGTAGGGATTCTATAAAACAGCCTATAGAGGATATTCCACTCTTGGTTTCGTTCAGGAAAACATCCTTCCTGTGGGCAGACGAGACTTAAAGGTTTACGGAGGTATCTGTCCGGGGTCATCGGAGGTGAGTGCTCAGGCAAGCCTGATGTGCAGATGGTTATGAGATCATCATGATTTTTATGATAATGGTATTTAATAACAGCTTATGACGGTAATTAAAAAGTTCCAGGTAGATAAATTAGACAGCTGGCAGGAGAAGTGATAAGTGATTTGTTCAGTTTGACCTTTAGAAACGAATTCGTATAATAATAAAATTAAATGAAAGCAATTTGCTTTCCCGAGGTGAAATATTTAGCCGATCCTGTTTATCTCTTCTGCAATGATATTTAGTTTTCTTTTCTTTTTGTCACTCATTAAACTATTATATTTTAGTACTTCTGAGAGAATAGCATTATCTTCGCATTATGAAATCATCTGGATGAAGTCCACAAGGCTTATCACCAGTTAAATGTGTAAAGCTAAACCCTGTGATATAGAGTTGAATTTCACCTGGTGAATGGAAGGCTGATCACATGACTCGTCTAATCAAACAACCATCTCACATCCCCACAGCAGAAGATACATCAATGATATCTCACTTCAAGAGCCTCTTCCTGCGCTGTAATTGGCTCCAACAGGTCGTGTTAGTTTGGTCAGGATAATGCGCCAGGCACATTTGGGTTTAACTCTCATAGACTGGAGTCATTAGATTTTTTTCCCCCAGCCTTCCAGGGAGGTAATTGACAGGGAGAGTTAAGAAGCTGGGAAATGACTGGAGGTGAGTCTCAGTGAGGGCAAATGTAGATTTAAAAGATGAAAGTCGGCAGAAGAAGAGTCACTCCTCGGTGATGAAAGGCGAGCGGAGGACGGTTGCTCCTCAGGTTTTCCCAGACGGATAATGAAGAGCCTCCATTCACAGCCCGGGCCTCATTGTTTATTGATGCCTTGCTCAAGCTCCAGGGCAGAGCAGACCATCAAGGCCTGGCCATCGCACCACTTAGTCTTTCCGAATAAAAGTCTAATTTTTATTGCCTCTCTCTCTGCTTTACTTCAAAGGCTGCCCGGCCCAATGTCTCCAGCAATGTGGGGCTAATGTGACGAGAGCTCAAGAGGAAATAAAGCACATCTGCTCCAGAACGACAGCCGTCTGTCTGACTGGGTGAGACATCGACACT
The DNA here is from genome assembly GCA_027564835.1 of Typhlichthys subterraneus. Lineage (NCBI taxonomy): Eukaryota > Metazoa > Chordata > Actinopteri > Percopsiformes > Amblyopsidae > Typhlichthys > Typhlichthys subterraneus. The sequence continues at coordinate 4,035 of JAODUH010004454.1, read as the reverse complement.
CACTGGACTGATGAAGAGTGCTAGAGAGAGAGAGAGAGAGAGAGAGAGCGAGAGAGAGTGAGAGAGAGTGAGAGAGAGAGAGCGAGAGAGAGAGGCTACATTAGCTTGGCTGAATTTAAATGCAAATGCTGTTTGCCTTGTCTCCATACCCAACCGCCCACCGACACCACCCCCTGGCAGAGACGCACACTGACCACAAACAAACAAACACTTTGTGCAAGTTTGGGAAGGGGGATTTGCCAGCCTCGAAGAAAAGACTCGCTCGCCGACTTCCAAGCAGTATTTTCTCCCCATACCCCAGACTACGGCTCACGGCACTGAGGCTTTTGCAGTCCAACTTTAGCGCATCCCGCATTGTTTAACCCACTTTACCTAAACACCTTGTGTTGCTGCTTCGAGGTGCTTCTCTGTGCTACATATATCCAGTCCGCAGGGAGCATGCAGGACCAGGGGCCATAGCTGTCCTCTCGCCCTGTTTAGCCTCCTGGCAGCAGGGGGCGACGAGGGCCCAACGCCAGCCGCTGCCTGCCGTTGCCACAGGGTTCCTCCGTCAGCCATCCATCACCCTGACGCCTTGACAGCGGGCCATAACTCATGTTCAATATTAGCCCGCTCATTAGCTAGCCATGACTATTGTACTGCTTTTAATCCACTGTCGTTTCCACCTTGGAGAGATGCTGAGGTCGACAGGAAGTTAAGCTTTCTCGCTCAACTTTAGTTTCAACACAAACGCCACCCAGAAATCATTTTCTAGTTCTGTTTTGTTGAGGTTGATTTATTCCCTAAAATGGAAATGCAAGAGCGAAATGATGTCTCGTTTCCCAGCAGGAAGGATGAAATATAAAATATATATTCCACAGGAAGTCGAGACAGCAGGCGTCTCATTTGTGGAGCAGAAATAAGGGCAGTGTTATCTCTTAATAAAGTCATTGTATGCGTGTCTGTTTCCACATGACTGCCTGCATTCAACGTGTGTGTATGTGTGTGTTTGTCGTTTTCAGACCTCTCGCACACACCAGAATCCATTTAGATGTTTCTGACTATTTAATATTAAATACAACGGGGACGCACATAAAAACAAAGGCTGAATTATTCCAGAGGAGATTCATAACATAAAATATTTAGTGTTGTGTTATTTGACGGAAATGCTGCAAAACAGTGCTGCGGCACAGAGTCCTGCTCAGAGCTTTTTTTTTCTTTTCCCAGAGTTCCATGGGGCTGTGCTGCCAAGCGGTTGGTTGGTTCCTGAGCCTGCAGCACATGGGTTGTCTGTGATAAAGGCATGCGAGGGCATTAAGATGGAAAAAGCTTTTTTAAAGTCGTATTTTTTGCGTCCCAGGCACTCCCCAGTCACTGAGCAGGCTACTTATGAGATCAGACGTTTTGAGGTGCAGTGAAGTCCCCATCTCTCGGGCTCCCCGCTTGGGTTCCGGAGAGCTCCGTGAAGCCGCGACAACTGCTTTGACGGCAGGACAGCTCTATACACGGAGGGGGGCAGTGGGCAGGTGTGGTGCGGGTGGCAGGTGATCGAGAGGTTACTGGTTTTGAACCCTGCTAACTCCTCAAAAACAAAAACAAAAAAGTGTTGAGCTGTCCCTGTTTAAGACACCTAACCTTTACTGCCCCCGGTGGTCATGTGGTGCCTTGCTTGGCTGACGGTGTGATGGATGGTACATCGCTATGAGTGGCCGGGCGGTTAGGAAAGCTCACGTCAAGACCAGCGTGTCTGGTCAATCAGGATGGTCCAGTGATGGAAACCCACGCCTACTTCAGGGAGCCTCTGTTTGGCCCCTGATGAGAAGCATCTTGGCTCTTTAACCTGGATGAAAAATTTACATTTTATATGACATTTTATATGACATTTTATATGACCTTTAATGTCCGTTTGGACATTAAAGCTCCGCCCCACACATTGGAAACTCATTGCTCAGGCTAGAATATTGTTGTCATGTGTTGCGGCCTGCACCACTTTGTTTGGGCTCCTATTTCCGGAGCCAGGGCTGTATAGAAGTACCGCACTACTTTCTCACGCTACAGAGAGCGATATATATTTGCTGAATTTGACAAAAATGTGTATTAGCTTACAGCTTACTATAGCCTACCTATAATTAAGGTAAAGCCAAGGAAGCAAATGGCATGCCATCATCCATCCATCCATCCACCCACCCATCCATCCATCTTCATCCGCTTATCCAAATGCATGCGTTTCAAAAATATATATATTTTTTTAAATTGAATTCATAGATTGCAGTATAGATGGCAGAAAGCCAAAAATGTGCTCACAGAGTGATTGTAGGGAGGAGGGGCAGAGAACGATGTCAGCCTATGAGAGCTGTAGGGGGAGAAGAAGATATACATGTCATTGGGGATAGTTGCATCTATAATAAAATGGACCAGAAATACTGCAAGACCAGTAAAACTGTGAGAACAAATACACTAAACAATGTTGAGTAGCATTACTGACTGTCCTGTGTGTGTGTGTGTGCGTGTGTATGTGGGTGTGTGTGTGTAGGTGTATGTGTGAGTGTGGCGCGTGCATGGGCGCGTGTGTGTGTGTGTGTGATAGCATGGTGCATAGTATTTATAGTGGTGTTGTTGGCGTCTCGGACCACTTGACTCGATGTCAGATTCCGTCCCCATGGTAACGACGGGGGGAGCGTTCTCCCGAGGCTCTGTCTAATTCCTGCCTGCTCATTTGCATAGAAATAACATTCTGGAGAGAGGCACACACACACACACACACACACACACACACACACACACACACACAAGCACCTGACTCTCCTAAGCACACACAACAGCATACGCTAGCGCACACACTGTTAAACACAATATGTTACACACACTGTTAAACACAATATGTTACACACAAACTTTCACACACATACCCATTGGGACACACAGTAACCAAAACAAATAAACACACACACACACACATACGCACGCACACACTAGGTGTTAGGTACGCTACGTTAAACACATGCCAATCCTAACTTTCTTGTGTTGTGGTCTCATTGTAATATTTCCTATTGGCCCTGGTGTTTTTATTTGACACGTTTTATCAAATAATCTCAACAGCAGGTGACTTACTCATATCATAATTGCCCAGTAGCGGGCACCACAAGACCCACCCAAGAGATGGGAAGGTTTAATTAGCCATTAGGGTGTGCACGTCGAAACGCTTAACGACCCGACCGAGACAATATCGCTGAAGATAATGAGTTTTTAACTACATTAATGTTTAAGAAAACATTATTTCTCTCATTTTACCGAAAAAGAAAATGGCGATGTTGTACCCATCTCGTGCTTTTTTAAAGCTTTCGTTACAAAATATTGAAGCTGAAATGTAGAAACAGCAGCTGATCATTTATTTCCTCCAGCGTTGTTGTTTTGCCTCCGAAGGTATCATTATAAAGCAAATCACATTCCAGCGTTCATTTTCCAGCCAGCAACCAGTCGTAATTCTACTTTCTACACACACACACACACACACACACACGTAGTATACTGTACTGCAAGCCACTTAACTACCCTGCTGTAGAAAACAACACAGTCCATCGATAGCCTTCTATACTGTATAGCACAATAACTGTACATATATCCTGTTATATGCCACCAGAAATAATATCATGCTATATAATGCAACACATACTGTATTTTCTGCATCCTTATATATATAAAACACAAAATGCTTTATCGATATCCTGTTATATGCTCCTAGACATCTATATGCTCCAGACCTAGATGATGATCAATACTGTAGTATATACTACAGTGGTTCTATGCAGCAAACAACAACACAGTTAATAATATACAGTATGTACTGGTACAGTTCATATGTTTTCTGCTTAATAGCGATACAGTTAATTTATTTCTATTCTTTAAGTACTGTAGCAGGTATTATTACAACATCATAGTTAATCTATGCTGCTAATAGTTCTTCCATTCCATCCATCCATCCATCCATCCATCCATCTTCGTCCGCTTATCCAGAGTCGGGTCGCGGGGGCAGCAGCTCCAGCAGGGGACCCCAAA